>NTHP01000939.1:34726-59838 GCA_003416845.1 Oplegnathus fasciatus | reverse complement strand
GGGGGGGGGAGAGAAGGGTGGAAATAAAAACAGGGAGAAAGATGTGGGGATGGAGAGAGGAAGAAAGATAGAAATGAAAACAAAAAGTGGATGGAAAGAGCACAGAAGTGGAAGACTGCATCCGTGTCGGTCAAGTGAAAACTGAGCTCTAGTATGATCAGTCAGTGTACATGTAGTTAACTAATTTACTGAAGTGCATCTGTGTGTGTGTGTGTGTGTGTCATACCCGTCTCATCTTCTGCAGTCTCCTTGGAGACAGGCTCTTGGTGCTGGTGGGAGACCCCGCACAGACCATCATCCCCTCTTCTTCTTCTTCCTGAGAGGGAAACGATGAATGTAAACCTTGGATGATTTGTGTTTTAAGTTAACTAAACTGACTGAAATGTGCGTCGGCCGGAGAATAATGAGTACAATGTCATTTTAGTTCATCCATTTCAAATGAAAGAATGAAAGAGATGATGAGCTAAAGCAATGATGCTCTTTGTCCAGTTTGCTGCTATTTCTCAGTGACATTTCAAAACACAAAAGAATCAGTCCTGTGATATTCTGTATTTTTCTTACTGCTGAAATAATTTACCTGAGTCAATCCCACAAACACCGTCCTGTTACTGTAAATACTCAATAGAAATAAGTCCCTAAAAAATGCACTATTTACTTGAGTTTGAGTAACGTTTGCTATAAACCACAGTTCCCAGCTGTTTTAGTAAATCACTGAGGCTTTTTAAAAATTAAAGTATATATTCACGACCCATTTTTTTTCACATTTGTTTTTGACAAAAACAGACAAACAGAATATCACCAGCCTGGTTCTCTAAGAGGTTACAATAGTTACATTCAAGGTAACCACCTCTGATGAGGTTAGTTTCAATATGTTTGTGCACTGAGGTCCTTGTGTAGACATCTGTAGCTGGCAGCAACAGAACTGCACTGCAGATTAAGCGTGATCCTGAGAAACATAAATTCATTCATGAACGCACATGAAATCTGTTTAACTTCAAAATTAAACAGATTTCAACACCTCTACCTTCCTCTACTGTGTGTGTGTGTGTGTGTGTGTGTTTGTATGCATACACGTTGCAGAACACTGCATACTCCTCATCATATCATCAGTGCCCTCTCTCCTCAGTTTCCCACTGACAGATCAAACTGCTATTGCCTTATCAAATCCATCAGGCTTATGGAAACATACACCTCGTTACATTAGCTTTGAGGAAATCACAGGCTCACTGATGAAATATGCAGACAATAAAAGAGAAAGAGGGGCCGGGGCTCCGATGACATGACAGGCCATAGCCAGAGGGGCGCTGGTTAAAAATGTACAGCCCTGAACAAAGCGCTAAGCAGGCTTCAACAGTCATTAAAGGCCCCTGCGTCAGAATCACACTCTCCATGTAAAGCAGCCTTCCTGTCTGTTTCTATGAGGGGGGGCGTGTGTCTATCTGTGTGCCTCAGAACAGAATTATGTGTACGAGTGTGTGTACGAATGCTTCTACGAGTGTGTGTGCATGTGTGTCGGAGAGGTGTGAAGGTCCGTGCTGCTCACCCTTGCTTTAAGTCTGCCCTTAATGTCTCGGATGCCCCTCTTGGCATGACTCTTGGCCTAGGAGGAAAAAACAGCATACACACAGACACACACATACACACAGACACACACATACACACAGACACACACATACACACAGACACACAGACACAGAGATTACTAATCAAAACATGTTGCATTAACATTCTGCTCTGGTTTCATGTAACATCAAGAAATGCTTTGATCCCTGTGGCAAAAACACAGAGACAAAAGGCTGGATAAGAGAGCCTCGCACACTAACAGGAGGCGATAACATGAAAGGGCACCCTGACCACCTATTGTACAGCACATAACGACATGGTACTGCTCATCAAACATACACTCGTCACGAACAACACTCCCATTCCCTCCACTGTCAATTCCAAAACAGGCATGTTTTTAAATTCATTTGTTGTATATTCAAGCAGACCGATTCATTTTCACATAATAACCTGCAAAATGTCATCTGAGGTTCTACTTTAATGGGATTTTCAGGACTTGATGTTTCAAGTTATGTACATATTAAAGAAAACGGTGCGTTAAGCTACCCTAATGTGCCTATGAACGTACCTTTGTCACAGCTGTGTTGAAGAGTGCTCCTCCTCTCTGTAACAGACACAGAAAATGATTAGTCAGCCACTTATCCACACATACACACACATTCAAACTAATTATTTCTTAATATTAAACATTCATATATGCACACAGGTAGGGCTGAGCAATAATGTTATCATTTACCTACTTTTATTGCAATTATATCATCATGATCTTATCAAATTTCCACATGAATGAAATTGATTGATTGAGGAGTTTCGCCTCATGTAAACAGGTGAACACTATTCATTGCATCAGTGTTTCAGATTATTTTATGTGATTTCTGCATACATTTGTCATACTGTATTGTGTACTATCCTTATCAATATCGTGATAATTATTTCTACATATCACCCAATCCCCACAGTAGTCACTAATTTTTAATATCAAACACAACCAAAACTCCCTCTGCAGCTGTAAAATAGTACTGTAATACAACTTCAGTGTAAAAATGGTGACACCAGATGAAGTATCATATCGCTGAGCCATGATAAACTGCATGATTCATAGCACAGAGGAGCTTTTTATTTAGAAGCAGCCAAAAAGCGATGGAGGGGACTGCGCGCGATTGATTTCTACTTTGAGTTCTGCAGACTGACATTACGACACCCAATATCTCTCTGTGCCTGTCTTCTTTTCTCTCTCCGACTTGCTGCATCTTTCTTTTGGCGTCTCACTCTTTTCCTCTGTTTGGTCTTTAGTGTAAGCACAAAGCGGCGGCTAAACGGCTAAACAGAGTAAATGGCAGGCAGCGTTTCAGAAGTCGGCAGAGGGAGAGGAGGAGAGGGGCCGAGGTGAAGGCCCCTCTTATAGATCCCTGTCAGTCAGGAAATGTGAACTTTAACAAACCTTTGAAGAGCACTCTAGAGAACTAATTCAGCCTTAGCTGACGGCGTGGGGAGAGAGGGGGGGTGAGGGAGAGATACTCAGAGAGAGAGAGAGAGAGGGAGAAAGAGAGAGACAGAGGGGGGGCTGTGACAGAGATGAGAAGAGGGAGAGAGAGAGGAAGATAAAGAGAGATAGATAAGGGAAGAAAAGGAGAGGAGGAAAGAGACAGGAGATGAAGAAGGAGGGAGAGATCTATGTTCTTGGGTCGGTTCAGCGGAGTAACGCCTGTGTTTGCTGCCAGATCAACATGTCATGTCGGAGGACGTCTTGTCACGTCAAATCACTTCTGTCTCCCTCCCTGTCTGTCTCCACTGTCCTGCTGCACGCGCCGCTTCACACACGAAACTGCACTCAAGCTGGATCTGTATGTTCAGGCAGCCCCCTTCATTCCAAAGGCAACAGCAGGACTTCAAACACTGAGTCGTGTCAATCACACTTTCAATTAAATTTAACTCGGGAATAAAATGAGTGAAACATAAAAAAAAAGCCATAGATAAAAGCACTTGGGTATGATATGCAGGACACTCTGAGAATACCTTTACAGTGTGCATCCACTGCTGGTAAGACCTTGAATTACCTGGAGGGATGTATAAAACACAGGAAATATGAATTAATCATTTTGCACTCGATAGCATTGTATTAACATTGCAAAGCAAAGGTAACTGTGTATATTACACTGTGACAGAACAGTAGCTACACACACTCGCACATTATTGAGCATTTTAAACTGTAGACATAACCATTTCTATATTGAACAGGACAAATATTCAGTCACAGCGTAAAATATAAATAAATTTAGCACACTGTAAGTCGTTGTTTTCTTCTTTTGTTCCTTTTGTCATATAATCAATAATAGTTGAGTATAACATTTACTGTTGAATGCAAAATTAGTATTAGTAACTGGATATAAAGGACTTGTGACGGCAGAATGGAGGATTTTTCTGTGGTATCCAGGGTTTGCTCTCAAATGTTTAGACAGAATTACAGATGAAAGTGTGGGTTTGGGTCAGGATCAGAACTGATAAGCCCAATAACATAGTATGATGGATATTTAGCTGCAACATCTGGATGGCATTTCTGTTTTCTTGTCATGTAAATATGACTCCAACCTGAAGGGTTAGGATCAAAATGATATAATTTGTCTGAGCACTCCTGTGGGAGATTTCAAACTTCTGATGTCTTGTGCACAGCCTCCACATGTAATAATCAAACCTGCCAAAACCTTATTAATTCTTTCGTCAATCTTCTTTTGCCACATTCAATCAGATTTAGAAGTAACCTTTGTTGACAGTTCCAATAAAGATTTTTTTTTTTTTTTTTAACAACAAATGACACTCAAGATGGATGTCAAATATAAAAAAATGAACCAATTCACCATGAGAGGCTGACTTTTTTAGAAAGGTTGACTTTAAGACATAATGTTATTGTTTTTAATCGATAATAACTCAATTATTTTCTTTACAAAGACAATACAGTTCATTAGTGCATTAGAATTTAAAGTGCCTTATGTGGGCACAGGTGCGTTCATGAGAGACCTTCACAAGTGAGTCAAAGAATACTGTAAGTAACATGCTGCAAAACATATACAAGAACACTACAGTACACTATATATCATTTACTGCCTTTTTAATCCGTTTGTCATTGTTTTAGAAGACTTTTTGTAAATTCAATTGTTTTAGAGTTTTGAGAAAGAGACATTTTATTCAGCCAGTGGAAGTCTCCTTTTCTTTTCATTTTCGTAACTTTAAACGTTTCTCCTTGTTTTGTTCTCTGCTTTTACATCTTACTATAGCACAATAACTCCTGCCTACTGCATGAAATATGGCAAATAAATATAATGTGGCTAATTGATAGACAGGTCTAGCACCACTCACTTCCACAGAAGCCCCCCTCTGTGATCTCTTCTTCAAACACGTCCGAGAAGCCGCGGCCTGCGTTCAATTTGGCCAGCCGTCCGTCGATGAACTACAACCATAAATTACAACGTGCTTATTAAAGAAGGGGAGGGGGGTATGTGGACACACTTAAACAGATACACATACACGTACACACAGATTCAAACACTCAGGCCATGGTGGGGTGTTATTAATCCTACCTGACAGAAACTACATCCCAAGATTAGGTGGGTTGCAGGTAATAGGGATTTGGTAATGTGGAGCAGGTGAGGGATTAGGGCAGCAGACTACATGCTGCACACTGTCTGAGACATGAGGAAGTTTCATTTCCTCTCTTTGTAACAAGGAGCGCATAAAACTCCATCTCATAAACATGGACCCAACAGCCAAGACAGCTACACATTTCATGAACACAGTCACAAACCCACGTTAATATGTTATGCAAGATACACTGACACTGACACTTACATACCTCAACGTTTGTGATTAACACAATAAAAAATATCAGCATTCTTTAGACATTAAAGCATTAGAAATATCTTGGGAGTTGTTACAGGCCATGAGCAAATAAAAGCAGGGATGAAAGGGGGAGGAAGAAAAAACTAAATGATGTCAATAATAGTTTTAAACACATTTGTTATCATTTTATTAGAGCTTTGGTGTCTCCTCCGAGCAGTATACAGGCCCAGTTATGTGACTGACCGTTGTATTGCTGTTGTATTGTAGTTTTTGTGGGAAAATCCTTCCTAAATATTGAACACGAATAAAATCTCATGTGAATGTAGATCACTCAGTCACACACATGGTGCACTGTTTTCTATTAGCTAAATCCAACCACATTGACCCCCAAGTTTCTGTTAGTTTCCTGTCCCATCGCTTATAATATCAGCAAATCTCTGCGTGGAAATAATACTTTCCAGTGAAATTGTTGGATTAATCTTGGTAAGTTTCTGGTGTAAAAAAAAACAACAGAAAAACTGCTGCAATACGGTATTTTTCTTTCATTCTCAAGATGTGGGGCCAACGTCTGCTGAAGTCCTGAAAAACGAACTTCTACTAGTTTGTGCGAGTGTTTTTTTTTTCTTGTTCAACCTCAAACTAAAATCCATCTTTTTTTAACCTCTTTAGAGTTTATTGGTGTAAAGGTAGGAGGCAAAAGCAGCTACAGTAACAATCAGTAACGGCGTCATTCAAAATAATTAGTAAATATAAAGCATTTGGATCTGAAGCTAAAATGTATTTTGACTGATGATGGCATTAATTAACAATCAACACCTCCCACCTTTCAAGCACTCTTTTGTATTTCTAAGAACAACAACAAATGGTAATACAAATACTCAGACAGCAACATATTGTCAGATAATTTCTTAACAGTAGCAAGCCTACTCCCACCTCTGCAAGTGTGTCCAAAGTGTAACAACAGTGTAGGTTGTTTTAGGGCGCTTGTCCTCAGGGACAGCCTGCTAACTAGCGACCGACACGGCCACCCGCTCCTCTGGTCAGAAGAGCTGGAAACTCATCATTAGATCATTTTAATGAGAGGTGAGACTGCAGGTTCCAACCACTGCTCCGCTACTTGGCTGGCCCAATTAGTGCACATAATCAACCCAAATCATCACCTAGCCAAAGCCTCCACTTATCTCCCCCCTGTCTCCCTCCACACACCCCGGCCAGATTACCTGCCTCACTGTGGGCCTTAATTAGACATTACTCAACAATGGCAGACTGTGATCACCACACTCTCACACACATGCAAACCGACACTTAAAAAACACAAACGTGCACATATACAAACACACGTACACAACAGAAAGGCTCATTTTCTTTGTTTTGAGAGAGGAAAAAAACAGGGGGAAAAAAATACATTTAGCAAAGAAACGGAATATTTTCAGGTTAGGACCACATCAAAAAAGTAGGAAACTGAATAAACACTTAAAAATTATTCGGATGAATGAAATATGAAAAACTAATTTACTCCATAAACATTCAAATAATTTTTGCTTAAATCGTTTTTGACTACACAAACTCAACCCAAACAACAAGTGTAAATAAAGCCGTGCCAAAACATGCAGAACAGATTCAGGCACGCTGAGCTCCACACTCATGTCTACATGTCATTTTGTTTCCTGTTGCTGTTGCAGTTTCAGACAGTAGAGAGAGTTATTCCATCTGGCTACCAGCACATTGACTCACTCACGGGTCGGTCACAGTGGTCTAGATTTATTTAAACCCTGGAACTGTGGAGCCAGAAGTTGGGATTAGGACTCTACAGGGGTTCATTTACAGAGATATACATGGAGAGCTTAAAGGAAATGTAATTTTTTTTTTGTAACCTGGGTCTCGTTTGTGGAATTTTAGCCCATAAACTGCAGATACTCAGGGATATGGTGGAAATCACGTCACTCATAGGTTTCTGAGGGGAAGTTTTGAATGGTGGGATTTGGGTTTACAGCTCGCCACCATCTTTGCTAGTTATTATAGCATGGAAATCCAAATTTGGCCAAAAGGAAGGAAGCCTGGACAGCAAGTGGCAACCAGTATCGCTGCTTGATAGGCTGTAACGCATGTCAATCAAACATAGGCACAGCAAAACATACTTCTTTTTAAGCCTTAATGTCTATTAACCAATTGATAACTTTCAAAGTTGTCACAGAGACACACATCACAGAAGACTTCAGAAAAGATTGAGACCCCAAAGTAAAAAAAACAGATTTTGTATTTTAAGAAAGAAGTTGGAACATGTAAGAGAGTTTTTGCATTAGTGCATCTTAAAACACTTCACATTTGCTTACACTTTTGGCCATGGAGATCAAAACAAATCATTTCTGTTGGTTATAATAAAATTTAGTTTTCCAGACTGCTGTAACTGCTTGTGGACTCAGTTGAGTGGATGGAGAAACCATGCGATCAGATTTGAAATCAAATAACTTGGTTTTGCAAGGACACAGCTTTCCCCCTTCCGATAAATGTCTCGCCTATTGCATTCACATACACAGAGAATGACGGATGATTATTGATTGATGGGACGTACATTGTCTACAAAGGCTCCTGGCAGTAAATCATCAGAGTACAAGTCCCCCTACAGACTCGATAAAACTGTGTATGGCTTAGTTTTGTCAATAAGACGAAGAGACTTCATTGAATCAGTCTCTGCTCACACAATACACACACTGTCATGTGTGTGTGTGCGCTTGTGAGTACGCAAGTGTGTAGGAGCTGAGGATGGTTGATAGGAAGCAGGTTAATGTCAACAGGCTTTCCCCCGCATTCTTTTGGAAGACTTCTCCCACTTGTTCTGTTCTGAACACAGGATGGGCCGGTGGACCGAGCAGAGAGGACAACCAGGAACAGAACAGAAGTGTGTTAGAAGGTGAAACTGAAGAGGTGTGGATGTGTATATTCATTTTGCGGGTAGCTCTGTGTCTTTATTTCATAGAGGCACAAGATAGAACAACTTACAGTAAGCAATTTATTACAATAATACATTTCAATAGGGGTATTGAAAGTTATTGATGGCCTTCAATGTCATGTGACAGCACACAATAGTCTCTCTGTCCACTGGGCCATTCAGCTCCCAAAGTATTAGTAATGTTTTGATGAATTTGCATGAACAACTCCACGCTGTTTCCTCAATAAAACTGGAATTACTTGCGGCTGATCACGACGCAAAAGAGCTACTTTACAAGAACGAAAACAAAATCACCTGTAGAAAAGCAATTTCCTGCCGAGATGGTAACACCTCAAACTCAGGTAACACCTCGACATTATGCACGTGTGCTTCGCTGTGTGTGTAACGTGCGTTGTGGTCTACCAATTCCAATAATGTGGTTTGAATTTGGCTCAAGTTTGACCGAGTATTGTTGACATTTAGGTGACAGTGACGAATCCCACACTTTGGCCATTGTGTGCAAGTGCATATATGATGTGTATCATTGAATATATTCTATTAGACATGTTGTTTCAGCCTAGTCTAGCTCTAATGATTGGTTGCTTGATAACTGAGCAACCCAAACTGTTTGTTTACACTACCCAAGCTTAAAAATGGCAGCTACTGTATGAAGGCCTGTGGTTCCCCTCTGTCCACAATCCCATTGGGAAATAAAGCCCAAACTGTTTACTTTAGCTGGAGAACAGGGAAAACAAACAAGCAAAATAACGAACTAAGTAAGTTTTAAAGTATGGTACTGTTAAAGGTTAATTCCTGCTCCTACTGTAATATCAGCAATGCAACAATTGTGGATTTTAATCTATTTTTATAAATGACAATACGTAGCAGCCGAAGTTTATTACTGTAAGTGGCCAAATGCTATTTATGTTTTTTAATTAGGGGAAATACTAATGAGACAGCAGTCCTACTTACAGGCCTATAAATTATGTGCAATATACTGACAATGAAGACAATATATTGGATTATAATCGGACAAAAGGCTGTTTTTTAAATTAAATAGCAGTTGGTATAAAAACAATCAATAAGAAAACAAGGAGCAGAAGTGCTGGAAAAAATTCATGAGTGTGTGCTGATGTATATAAAAATTAATGTGCGCATGTGTGTGGCCACGCAAGTTGAGTATTGTTTGTGTGTTTGCGAGCGGATATGGGTCACGGCCAGAGCAGAGCTCGGGCGGACCGCTGGCCTCTCTCACTTTAGTCGAAAGAGGAGTGGAGGAGATAAGCTCACCCCCATCCCCCGTGCTGGAGAGGAGGGGGAGGAGGAGGAGAAGGAGATAAGGGCCTGTTTCCCAATGCTACCGCTGAGGCAGGAGCCAGCCGGGAGGATGCTTTGAACTGCTGCTCGCTATCTGCTCTGCCTGGGAAAATTATAGACGGGGCAGAGTGTCCAGAGAAACAAAAGGCTGATTGAGGGCCGCTGTGCTGTAACTCTCGGGGGTAAATCACACTACTATCACGGGTCAGAGAGCACAAAGAAAAATTCAAGGGGTGAGAGGAAATTTTCTTCGGAGCCAGAGGTGTCTCTCGACTCGGCCCTGGCTCGGCTAAGTTTAGTATTGCTGAAGGGATTTGGGGGAAAAACATATTAAGTATACATGAGTGATTTTTAAGGGAAACTTTTGTACCCACACATGAATAAAGGATACCTGCTCACACACTCACATGTGCTGTACATACACTACACATAAATACACACATGACCACAGTGGAGCTGACAATACTGTATCTGCTAGTGGTGGATATATGTATTTTCTGAAGATATGGACCACATTTTTTTTCTTTTACAGGCTTCTGCATGCATGTTAAAGAGAAAATACAACCTTGATATGGTTTTGTGCAGTAAAAATACTTGTAAGAGGCCTGAGTTATCATGGTGTTGTTTGTAAAAGAGACAAAATAGAGCAAACAGAGAGGCACTAAGAGTTGTGTTGAGAGATAACCACAGTAAACAATTTCTAGGGGTCAATAACCATCTATAATCCCTGGCCTCTCTCTTCTCCATTGCTTCTCACTCTGAACAAGTGAACTGTCAAAATGCTAAATGCTAACTTTACCCAGTTGACAGTTTGCTGAGCCCAAAGGGTGCAGAGAGAAAACTTTCATCTGTAAAAATGAAGACTTTCACCCTTCTAAATAAAAAATCAGCTCAAAAAATAAACAGCTCAAAAATAACCTGACATTGATGGGAGAGGACAGAGTAACCTACAATATAAGCACTCAGTCATCTATTTTGATTTGTGCTTGCGTATAGCTTACAGAATAGAGCTGTGCATCTGTCAATGTACCCATGTAAATGACAGCAGATTTTTTATATATAATTATGATCTCAGGAAGAGTAAAGGTTCTGTTTTTATGCATAAAGTTGAATATCATGTCCAGAATTTAAACATTTTATAGGGTCAGATCAATAATAATGGTTACAGTATGCTAAAATGAGAAGTTAATGCTGATTAAAAGAAACCCTGACACACACAATCACACACACACATATATGCAGACAGCTGTTTCTACCTGTTTGAAGAGCTGCAGGTTGACAGCCATGGACAGGAAGTTCCTCATTGTGCTCGAGCGATGGTTCACAAAGCTCTCCTCACAGAAAGTGATTGGCTCCCCCTGAGGAGTCCACAGAGACATTATTGGCAAAAATTAAAATAAACAATTAATACTAATTAATTTTGGCTCAATTTTCTTTGTGCCAATCTGTTTTTCACCATGTTTACTTAGTTCAGAAATGAGCCACAGGAATGAAGGCAGATGCGTTTGGTGCCTTGAAAGGCAGGGGGTCTAAACTAAACAACGTTGTTTTTAATATGATTCATAGCACTAAGACGCTCACATCAAGTCTATTATCATTATGCACTGTAAAAAGTTCTCTAACTGAGGAGCATTTCAACTGATTTCTTCATTAGTGAGCTAAGTGGGCATGAAAACAGAAAATGAGTCTAAAAGAGAGACAGGAAGGAAAGAGGAAGGAAGAGGAAGAAGGAGGTGGAAGAGTGTTGAAAAAAAACCCAAAACAAAAACAAAAAAAAAAACAGAAAACAGTTCCTCTGGCAGAGTGCACACGATCTCCCCCGGACCAGAAGACAATGTCCCAGTAAACTCTCCCAGTACTCCACATGAACACATTATTACTATTTCTTACATCATGTCTGTTGGCCTGTGAGCTATAGACACGGAGGATGACAACAGAACCACTGCAGGCCAATCACACGCAGCCCTGCAGTCATTTCCAATTCATGTTTTCTCATAATTAACATAATTCTCACATATTTCAATGATGCTCTAAATTCTTCTGGTGTAAAACAATGTGCTTTGTCTGTTCGCGGCTATGAGCACATAAAAACAACTTAACAACACCGGGGACTAACCCCATTTTCGAGGATGGGCGGATGATACCAGTGGCCCAAATTACATCACAGGAATACTGCTCCACTTACATCACTAAAAGTTTTTAAGGCGTATTCTCTCTCGTAAAAGCAGAGTTGAAAGTAGCTTGTTGTAGTTTAATCAGTTTTGCAGTCTCCATCTGGCTGCTACAGCCTCGGACTATACTGCAGCTAACAAAACTGAATAGCATGCTGAGACTAACAACTAACTGCTACTTAAAAAAAACATCCAAAGTCAACTTTAAGACTGCGCGCATACCAGTATCCAACAAAAGCCTTTGGTTCACACAGGCCTGCATCGAATGCCAACTGCTGCTGGAACCTTCCAACTAGACTACTTAAAAGACTAAAGGAAGAGAGCAACATTAATTTTATCTATTTTAAGAGGGTCACCAAGGTCGCCCAGCACAAGAAAGACTGTGACAACTTCCAGTTGAAGTATAAAAAACTATGTCTTAACTGTATGTAGTTGATAAAGTTGGCCAATTTGGTGAAACAAAGTTTATGTAGTGAAACAACATGGGGCTGGGCTGGTAATGTAACTGTATGGAAAGAGAGGGCCCATATACACTCACATCTTGTACCTCAATACTATAAAATGGTGTTTGTTTTTATTAAGGACTCAAGACACCATTTATGTATCACACACACTGGACAGTCCTCCATACAGTACAATATGTGAGCAGGAAACTCATCTTGTCACAGAGTTTGTAGGAAACTCATTTTAAACACTAGAAAAAACAGACATGAAAAGAATTGATAGAAAATGAATTGGCCATAGAAAAGACAATCTATGAAGACAACTACAAAACAAAGCAATTCAATGATGTATAGAAGAATATTTACGAAGCCCTTTAAGAACTTGTGGCAGAGCTGGGGAGGGGCGCTCCGGTGGGGAACACAGGGCAGAGAACTAAATGTGTATGTATGTACAGTAGAGGGTGAGGAGTGTGTGTGAGTGAATGCAAAAGTAAGATAGTAAAATGAAGGTATGCAATGATACATGTAAGCGTGAATGTACATTTGTCTTATGTTTGTCTTTGGGTTTATCTGTTTCATGTTAGCCTGACAACAACCTATGAAATGTATGTACGTCATACATGAAGACATTATGAAATTGCTTCTTCATTTAGTAAGAGATTGTAAGCATTAAGGGAGCCATTACATAGAAACAATCGTAGAAAGAAAGAAACTCCTCTCAGATGTACTCAGAGTGTCAGAACAAGTGGGCAGCTCTCTGTGGATGAATGTTCTGATCTAGGAGGAACTGAAGTCGCAGTAAATGGAAATCTTTGAACATGATATTTGGACAAGTGCGTTATGTGTACGTTGTTTTATAACTGAATAAAACCAAACCAAACCAAATCCAGCTGTTTATTCACACAGCTGTTTTGTATATTTAGTTTTGTGTAGTTGAATTTACACACTTGTTTTAATGTTTTAAATAGAACAAATTGCCCCTTGATACATAGTTCTTGTGCAGGACTCCTACTGTATGTGACCACATTATACAGATTTGCTATACATGAGAATATGCAATGTGTAAGATTTTGTGTCTAAAATAGTCTTCACTACTTCTGAACATGTGATGGCACCCCGACCTCCCCTACCCAGAGTTTTCACATCTCGGTGGATTATATGAACTGGTTGCATACCTATTTGAGTAGGACTTTGGCTAATTCTGCCCCGAAATAGTACCGAGCACACAGCTATGGAATATGCACACCCACCTACCCGGCTTGGCTTCGTCAATGGTGGTGAAAACTAATTTGAATTACTATTTCAGGTTCTTTTTGCCCGACATGTGCGCTGCTCTGAGCTGGTGAGAAGCACCTGGGGGAGCATCAAAGTGAACTGAAATTGATGACCTAAGAAAGGCTGTTCTAATCAGCTGATTGCTTCTCAACTCATTATCATTTTCCAGCATTGTTTCATTTACAACTCAGCAAGACTCCCACCAAGCATCCACACCCCTCCTTCTGTCGAGGCATATGGGCCTGTGAACCACAGCACTCGGCTCAGCTCTGTCTTTGCCTCGGCTCAGAACGATGACTAGCAGAGTGATATTCCACAAATATCAGAACACAGGAAGTATCATAGGTATTTTCATGAAGGCAGGTTTGCAGTTTGCACATGCTTATGTGTGTGCATGTATGTTAACTCCGTGGCTTTTACACAGATCGTGTCTAAAAGAAAACACGGTGTGAGCGTGAGTGACCTGAGAAATTACTGAATGTTGTGCTCACACATACACAAACACACATAACGCTGAGTCTCAGTGCTTGTGTCAGAGGGGAGGCAGTTTGTTCGTATACTGTCTGTATACAGAGAAAAGAGAGACAGCATCAATAATGTAGCATCTTGACTCCGGGAGTCCACAAAGTCCAATTAATCTCAAAGCCAAAGGAACAAAGGCTTTGCTATTTGACAAACAGGACATGCTGTAGTTTGCTGTGCTCTGACTCAGACTTGATAAGCAGAAAAGATCCAGAAAAGAAATGTTAGGGGGGCTTAGTAAAGGAGAGTAAAACACCAAAGGTGGCTAAAAGGGATCTTCAAAGGGAAAGTCCTGACTCTTTTCAGCTCCTCTGACATTTCACTGCCTCAGACAGGCCCACCTTAGCTCTGCGCTCCAGCTGAAAACACACCTTTTACCTTCAGTCAAAACTGCCCCAGTCTAACCAGACTCCAGTGAAATTTGACTCAACTCACCCAAACCGAGATCGCTACTGCGTGCTACACATGAGCAAATATATTATATTCATGTCTGTGAATATGTCTGCTTGTGAATGGAAACACAATCGATGGCCTTTATACTCAATATTTAATCAATATGTTTTTTTGTTTTTATACACAATCAAACAGAGCATGACCATTGTCAAAACACGGTAGTTATAAATATGTTTGTTTGCTGTCCAGTACATAGATCGGTGTGAGATGAGTTTAAATGGTCAGTTCAACCAAATTACAAGAAGAAAACACCTATTTGAGGTCCTTACAGTATTGAAAAAAACAACAACATTTATTTGGGTAAGCCAAAGACCTCACTGTGTTTCCACTGGAAGTATTTTCTACTGATAAAATAGTCTATGTTCTGTAATTATCCAGAGTAAGGGGGACGTTTTTTCAATACTGTGAGAACCACACATCTATTATATTGAGGTGGAGGCAAAAATCTCAGAGACGGATATCTCAACACTATTAAAACCAAAACTCTGTGTATGGCTACATATCACCAGAGGAAAGTGAGAAAGTATGGGTTTTTTTTGTAATTTGGGTGAACCAAACCTTTAACCTTTAAATAGGTTAGCTCAAACACTGGATGTATGTATGCATCACAGTATCACACAAGATGATTGGTAGCGATCGATGACACTGGATCCTTACGGGTTTATATCTGAGGGCATCTCGGTAGGATCCAAAAAGAGCGGCCTGTGCTCTCAGGAAGGCCCTCGCCACACCACTTCCTGTTGCTGTTGACTGCTTCTTCAGCTTGCTTTTCAGAGAGGACACCTGGTGGAAAACATAAAGAGAGAACGTGGGAGAGAAAGAGAGAGACAAAAAGAGAGAGAGGTGGGAGGGGGGTGAGGGGGAGAGATGGAGGGGTAAAAGTTAAATTATCACCTCTGAAATTGGTGGAGGAAACAGCTAGCCCATTCTGGGTGTGAAGTATCACATTTGCAGGTCATCTCAAAAAAGGAAAGAAAAGAAAGGGAAAAGCTTCAGCCTCTCCTCAAAGCTTATCTGTTGTGCTGCTGAGAGCACCTGCTGCTTTGCTAATTGAGCAGAGGACGGGGGGCGGCGGGAGGGAGGGGACAGCAGAGAGGAAATGGAAACTTGCATCCTTGCTCTTCCTCTCTCACCCTCTCTCTCCATGCTGCCGCCTTCTTGCTTTCTCGCTTCTCCCTCCATTTTTTACTCTCCTCCTCTTTCTTTCCAGTCCTGTTTTCCCCTCCCCTGTTGGCTCTCCCGAACTCCCTCTAGAAAGGGACTCTTGACATAAAATGTCTTTAATTATTTTCCCTTCTCCTGGCTCTGTCTCCAGGACTCCAGGCGAGAGTGGAGGAGCAGCAGGCCCGAGCTTGTTTTAGGATGACAAAAGATTCACCCCGGCCACCGGGCCCTGGGGAGTCTGGGAAGGAAGTTGTCAAGAGGCTCTCCTCACCTGCTCAGCAGTAGTCTGACTGTGTTGTGGCAGAGCGAGGAGGAGGCAGAGACAGCGAGGGACTGCTGCTCTCTGTGTGGGCTGTGCCAGCTTAGCACAAAAGCACAACGTTTGATTGGGTTGCACAGGAGGTCTAGATTACTGTAATGCAGTTTGGTGTGGGCTGTTAGCAGTAATACAGGCTTGAATCATAATTTTAAAGAAAAAACCTACAAGTTTAACCTTCAACCTCAATTAGTGAAAAACAGATTAATTGTAATTCCTCACTGAATAACTTTGCATTGTTTTATCTTATATTCTATACAGTATACTAACATATAATAAGCCAAAAATGCTAAAATCAATGCTTAATCTCTCTCTATAGAACTCAGAGGAGTGTCGCCTACAGAACTGTTTGGTGTCTTGCTCATGGGCACTACAACAGGACAGCTTAAACCAAAGCTCTCCAGGTAAGGACCTTCTTACTTTACCTCTCTGCTGTCTGAATATGGGGCGAGAAAACTGACTACACGTGCAGAACTGATAAAGTGTGTGTGAAACAATGAGGAACAGAGTAAATTTACATTTTTGGTTAGCAGTCTGCCTATTGGATTTAACACTGCACTGCATTTCACCAGTCCATTCAATCGCCTCCTAATACAGTGCAACATTTTGTGGTGTGTGCTCTGGTGGTTTTGGTGTTCAGTGTGCGTGTCAGATATTCATGTGTTAATTGTCTGGCTTGTAAAGCAACACAGGACATTTGCAACAAATTCTATACATCAATATTATTAGTTTTAATGCTGCCATTGGTAGTAGCAGCATTTGTGGGCAGGAAGAGAAGAAAGAAGAGATGAAAGCAGGAATAAATTTTAGGTTGTGTCTATCATCAAATGACCCCAGTTCTTCAGTAATGTGATAAAATTTTGATCAGGTCTATTTCAGTCAGAGGCGGCCAAAGACGTCATGCTGTGTAGCTGCCGTGTTGGAGGGATATCGTGGTCTGGCGTCTGCAATTAGCCTATCTGGAAAACTTCAGGGAGGAGAAGCAAAGTGTTAGCACAGCTCATACAAAGGACAGGCAGAAAAGAAACAGAGAGGCTGAGAGAGAAGGAGAGAAAGCGAGACAGAGAGAGTGGCAGTCTTAAACTGGGACAAAGACAAAATGAACAGCGTCGATTCCTCTCCCCTGGGCTTTCTCACTCTCCACAACGTCCCCGTGCTGCCATTGCAAATGCTCCCAGGCATCAAACAGGAAGTTTATCACGGATAAATTAACAAGTGTCATCTCCATATTCACTCATTGTGCTAAATGCTTTTATGTTTATGTAAAGCCCTTTCTGGAATTAATATTTCATGTTTATGTGCGTTTTCACTGATTTTTTTCATCCTTGCAAATCATTAAACTGTCTTTTTTTCGGGGGGGAGAATCAAAGCGAACACAATGTCAGTCTAAGTGGGGGAGGCATACCCCAAAGACTGTCAGAGAAGATGGGATAGCGGAGTTTACTCTGCACACAGAGTTCTGTATAGAAGCTTTGAACGGGTGAGAGCACTGCAGTGGCAAACACTTTTTAATGAGGTGGGGACACCACCTCGCTTGTGTTTTGTATCCCAGTGATAGAGAAAAATGGGTGATAAAGCGATAAGTTTAAAGTTTCACATTTATTCACGAGACACGTTAAGCATGATGAAAAATATTACTCCTTAGTCGCATGTGGTAATTAATTAAATTGTCACATATAACAAATATAGTAGTAGTGCATGACAAATACCAGAATATCGTTTTTGCTAAAAGAAAAATGAAGCACAGTCTACGGAGCGCTCCTTCACATATCACAAAAAATAAATGTGTGTTTAGTAGTTGGATTTTGAATATGGCGCCTATGCCACAATCATCAGGTATGCCTCCGCGGTAATGGTTCTGTCAAACTAATTAACTTCTACAGTTTGAGTGAAGCTAACGAGATGCGTACAGGCATCAGAGGAAGGCCAGGCTCTACAGGTGATAACCCAATTTGGCAGTGACATTTTTTAGTGTAAAGTCACAGTGGCGGTGATGAGATCAAAGGCAGAGAGTCCCCCATTGGGTCCAATTAGAACTATAGCATTGTACAGGGAAGGGGTGGCAGGAGGAAAGAGGGGAGTGGGTGGTTGGGGGAGAGGGAGAAAAAAAAACTGTTGAGTTATGATATTCATAATCTATGCAGAGGGGCCTTTCCAGTACAGGTCTTCTCCCCATAGCTGTGATCTTTTCAATTTACATCAAGGGAAGATGGTCGGGGATGAAAGCGGGGCATCCAAAGCGCACAGCCCACAGAGGGCAGACATGGGGCCTCATTAAGGCCCAGCCCAGCCAGGCCCAAACAGGGTTTGAAGTGCGTCACATAAAGAGCATAGGGTCAAAGGTCAGACATAGAACAGATCTCCATTTAACTCTCCAGCTGGAGATGGTAATTAGCAGGTGCAATGATGATCCCTGCCTGACTGTAAGGGATGATACCACTGTAGGTGACACCACGCATCTGTGAGTGTGTGTGTGTGTGTGTGTGTGTGTGTGTGTGTGTGTGTCCGTGCATGTGTACACTCGATGCATTGATACGAACACAAACATCCATCGGGAACTTGCATCATACTCGCTACTCACATACTACACCTACATCAGCTTTTGGAGAATTTCGAAAAAAGAAAAAAAAATCTGATGGTGAGCTTGACAAAAACACCTCTCACTGTCTTTGTAAGAGATGGAGTAGCCTACAACTGCTACTGCCCTATTCTAAAACTCCACCTAATAAAATGATCATTGTTTTATCACTTTATGTTGTGCATGAAAACAAGCAATATTTCTATACAAAGCGCTGATATAATCAGACAGACCACACAACATATGAAACCTGGTCACTGCTGTTAATCAACTATTGGAAATATCATTATCATTTTTGATTCACAACAAAAAACACAAAACAAAGCATGACAAAAGGTAGCAGCCTACCTATAGTATTATACTTACTACTAAGTAAATGAAAAAAAATTGTAAATGAAAGAATTAAAAGTTACACACAAAACTCTGAATATATATTTAGATTTTTCCTCTAAATTTTCACTAGAGCATAAAAAACCCTCCCAAATAACGACCCTGACACTTGTCTGTTGTTAAAAAAATAAATAAATAAAAAAAAGTTGGGTTTTCTTCTCACAAAAAAAGAATG
This sequence comes from Oplegnathus fasciatus, assembly GCA_003416845.1. NCBI lineage: Eukaryota > Metazoa > Chordata > Actinopteri > Centrarchiformes > Oplegnathidae > Oplegnathus > Oplegnathus fasciatus. Next base: position 40,708 of record NTHP01000939.1, on the reverse strand, counting down.
TTTTGTTTAAGATTCTGTCCAGGGAAAGAAAGCCATGGGGACGCAATTAAAGAACTACAAAGAAAAAAATAGTTATGAAAATCTCCCACTTTCTTTTGATGTGCTGCAGTCTGAACTGTACACACACACACACACACACACACACACACACACACACACACACACACAAATCTGAACAAAGACACACGGAGAACCGGCATACACTCTCACACATGCACACACATACATGTGCACGATGAGCTTGTAACTTGGAATCTAAGAAATTCATTCATTCGTTCAATTTAAAACAAATATTAGGTATTTTAGGATTTCTTTTAAATTAACCTCTATTTTCAGTCTTAGGCAAAACTGCACAATAATGGTGATATTACTACGGTTGGTGGGGTGGAGTCAATCACAATCTCTTATAACTAATCACGTAAGATCATTATTTTTATGGTCTTTGGTATGATAGGGACATTAACTTCAGTGAATGTTAAATTAGCAAAGTGATGTGATTATAATAAATGTGCAAAAATGGAGAAAGACTAGAATAGATAAACTATTAAGGCACGTAGTGATACATATAATTCTTAATCATTCAGTATGTTGATCTGCTGTTCAGTACATGCAATAGAATACAGCCAGGCGAAATGAAAAAGAGTGAGAAAGCAAGGGGGAGAAAAACTCTGTATGTGTGTGTATGTGTGTGTGTGTGTGTTTTAATAGGGCTATCTCATTGCCATGAGACTCTCCCCGGTGTGGGGTTACTTTGTCAAGCTGACCTCTTATAGCAGCTGAGCGGTTGAGTTTTGCATACATAATTAACTACAGCTAAATGTCATCTCTCACTTCAATAACTAACGCAGTGGGTGATGCTGCTCTCCCTTTTTGACTTCTAATCCAGAGTGAACCGCCGGCAGAACGAGTATGTGAAAATGAAGTGCAGCTTTTAAACTCCACATGAGCAAATGAAGGGCTGCTAACGCTGCGGAGAGAGTGTATGCACAGTTCAGCGCCATTTAAAACAATCGTAACCTGTAAAATAATGTTTTAAATGAGCACATCTCAGCATTTGCAGCTGGTAAAGCACAGACTCAAAAACAAAAACAAAATCAAATACTTTGGAGCTTGTTAGAATGTGTTGTAGACACCGAGACTGTTTCTGGTAAAGTATAGTATGTAACTGAGGTGGAGCAACCACATTCCCAGCACTGAGCTACCATCTAGTTAGTACAGCATGTGAGGGGCTTTACTGTAGGTGGCTCCGCTACACTGGGAAGACACCAGTGAAATGAAACACACTTGGCTGTATCTAAACTGAAAATGGGGGGATCTGGTGGACAAACCAAAAATCTGTGAGTAGCAAAAGTTTACTCCTGAACTAGATCTGAGTGTCATTGATGAACATTCCTGGCCGACAAAGTGTAGGTGTCTCTGTGTGCGTCTGTGCATCTGCATGTGCGAGTGTTTGCCTGCTGTCGGCTGTGCTCTGTTGTAGATGATGATGTAGATGTTGTTTTCTGGGAGCATCGGAAACTGAACACCAAATTAAAGCCGCGATGTTTGATTAAGTGTGCCAGGTGATCTCAGGAGAGGCGCGCAGACACAACCGCAACCCCCTCATTCATTTGTAAACCTCCAAATGCAGGCTTGAAATACAGGAAGTAGGAGTGTACGCTGTAAATTTCCCCCTTTATTGGGAATACAAATGATCAAATGTATGAAGGCTAGGAATGTATGGGTACACGGTGTCAGCAAAGTAGCGAGAGGCAGAGAGGAGGAGAATAGAAGGAATTAGGCTGTGATGTGAGAGAGAGCATCTGAAAATAAAGATGTAAGCTGCATTGTAGCACCTCACCTTGAATATGTGGCACAGAAAGAATAATACATGAAAAAAATCTTCCGTCATTGGTTTGAGATCAATTGCTGGGATGAAATAAAAATCTGATTCAGTCACACACTGTTTGTTTTCAGAATTAACAGACTCCTAATTTGCTATTCTTGGATACTTTTAATGACTAGCGCGGTAAACAGCTCCACCAACCAAAAGCCAATTATAACTTTATCAGCACAATCTCTGGGCGGAAGAGGAACTGTGGATCTCAGAATAAGAAACAAAAATACCTTGATCTTCCAGGGAAAAACTACAGTTTTTGTTTTTTTTTATTGAGTATTTCTTTTCAGCGTGCTTGTCAACATATTGATTTTACTGACACAAGCACAGTCTCTAGGAGATTAGTATGATTTATTAATGTGTAAAAACTATTGAAACTTTCAGTTCAACTTAGACAATATTAAAACATGCAAAACCCTGCCAAAAATACACAAGAAAGATAATATCAAAATGTTTATCTAAAATAACAGAAAACAAAAGAAAAGCACAAACTCAAATAAAGCAACAAAAAAGTTCCTTGATCTGCATTATTTTTTATACAAACATACCAAAATACACTGGTTAAAATAGGAAATGTTTAGACTGACTTTCAATAAATATATGAGCATGTTACAAGTAAATAATGATGAAAGAAAAAATTAAAGAGACTGATGTGATTAATTTATTTCCACTGTGACAATATGACCTTTGCATTCAAAAAAGACAAATCCAGAAAGGTACAATTAAGGTCCTTTGATTCATATGACATTTCTAATTTAATAAATGTCAAAAGTCATTCTCAAAAGATTGTTGCATCCTTTTTTGACCCGTTACCAATTACTCTCTTATTCAGATCTTTCCTTTTTCTGCTAAACGGAACTGCTACTGGCATGGTAGCATTTGTAATAGTCAATAAATCTAAAATATTATGTGTGAAGTTGCGGGAAAAGACCATTAAGGGGCGGGCACTAGTGGAGCCGGCGTAGGGGTCCTGTCTGAAAGAAGGGCGGCTAATTCAGGACAACTGTGAACTCTGAACCTGCTAAAAGCACGGCCACTGGTCAGCCGAGCCACGTAATAGAGTCCACATGTGCTCACAGCCTGTGTTGCCATAATTAGACGGATCTCTAAAGGTTTGCTTAAATCAACATCAGAGTACTTTGTTTTCCCTCTTAGTTAGACTTAAAACACTCACAAAAATTGCCTGTGGCCTTTACCTTTTAATCTATTTCATGCTTTATATATTCATACAAAGTGAGCTGGGCTTTTAAAGTGAGAATAATCATTACTTCGTAGGTCTCAGGGCTTTGGTTTCACACTGAATAAAGCTTGAGTGTTAAGTAGCCAGTGTTACAGTGAGAATTAGAGAGAAGTGAAGAGGGGTTTAAATAGCTCAGAAACAATGCGCGGCAGCTCAGCCCAGGCAGAGAATCGCTCAGCATTAATCAAGATTTCAGGCCTCTGCTTGACAAACTGCACAATGCCTCAAACATCTCCTTGTGTGTAAACACAAACATCAAATGCCATGTGGCATGTCCTCATCACTAACAAGCAAACTAACAAGAGACCTGGAATTCCACTCAATTAGTACCTGCTCGCTTCCTTATTAATCTACTAGCCCCGGTGAAAAGATGAGAGGAGACAGAAAAAAAAATATGAATAGGAATAAAAACAACAACAACAATTTGTTGCAATAAATATATTAATGCCAGTGCAGTTTCAGTTTCAGGTGGTGTAATTTGACATGATATGTGGGCTATGTTCTGTCATTAGTCAGGAAAAATGGTGAGTAGGGGATCAAAGCAAAAAGGCTCTGAGCCTGCCACTTAATTTATCACACGGCAAAGACAAAGGCTTTTCTCTCTGCTTCTGTCGCTTTTCAAAAGCCCTGACTCCTTTTTATGACAAACTCAGTTTGCAGTTTAATTTAGGGCTTGAGTCCCTGGGTGCAGAAAAGCAAGCAGGCAGGAAGTGAGAAGGTTCTGTAGCCAGACAGGCACACAGGCAAAGAAGCATGAGAAGCAAACAGCGGGTGCAAGAAACGTCCAGCCTGGCGGTAAGCACTGTGAGAGAGAGACAAGAAGGCAGACAGGTGTCATGAAGCTTGAGCAGCCAGGCAGGCGTTAAGGCAGGCGACAAGGCAGGCAAGCAAACAGGCTAAAAAAGTAGGCACGTAATTGTATAAAATGTAGGAAAGATCGCATCTTTGCAGGTAGTAAGGAGGCATTAATGCACACTAGCAGTCGTAGTAGGCTGAGCAGTGCTAAATCAGGAGAACCAGAGAAGTGTGGGAGTGTAAGAAGGTCTGGAGTCTGCTGGGCAGTGGATTGAATTATAGACTGCTGGTAGGGCAGGAGTCCGGTAGGCGGTGGAACCTGAGAATATACTGTTAGCAGTGTGGGTAATAGTGCGTCCGCAGCCTCAGCGGGGCCTCAGCGCCTCACAGAGGACCTTTAATACACACACCCAGAAAAGCAGCTAAACAAACAGATTCCTGCTTCGACAAAGAGCGGGAAGACAAGCATGTGTGTTGTTCTCTAGGTTTGTGTGTGAGTATATAAGAGAGTGTGTGTGTGTGGTAATGTGTGTAAATGTGCGAGTGACCCTGACGCCGTGGTGATGCTTCCTGTAGCACTGACCGGCGTCAGTGCTCCATTAATTAAAGAGACGATGCACTGGCAGGTGGCTTCACTGCCCACACTGGTAATTGGCCCCCTTCTTCCCACTCTCTCCCCCTAGAAAATCACCCATCTCTGCCTTTTCTTTTCTCTTCTCTGCCTTGTTCCCTCCTCCTATCTCTCGTTCTCAGAAACGTGCCAGTGGGCAGGCAGAAATGCAAGACTTTGTGAAATAATGATTAGAATGGATGGAGATGAAGGGAAGGGAGTCGCACATTTTCCCACAAGCCTCTGATGGTCGGGGAATGCTGTTCGCCTTCAAGCGTCATACGACGCGACGGGAGTTTACTTTAGACAGCCACAATCTGAGGAGCCAGTACTGCAGTCATTAATGATGTGGGGAGGGGACAGAGCTATACTTTGACAAGTTTCTGCATGTGTATGTGTTTGTCTGTGTGTGTTTTTTTTGCGTGCGTGTGTGTGTGTGCACGTGGGCGTGAGTGTGAGTATGAGAGTACATTGGAGGACAAAAGAATGTGTGTTTATGCAAGTGAGGCTGGATGTGAGAGAGGAAAAACGAACCTTCTGTGTGTCATGTGTAATGAGACAATAAAGGTTGAGAAGCTCTTGAAGGTGTGTGTGTGTGTGTATTTGTGTGTGTCTCACCACGTCACTGGGCAGGTTGTGCAGGTCATCAAAGGGACTCTCCAGGGTGTTGGTGTCCACATTGAGAATGACCACATCCTCCAGTGATCGACTGCGTACTCTCTAAAGGAGGAAACGTCCAGTGTTATCACTGCCACAGTAATTTAAAACAATTCTAATCACTGTCTCAAAATATTGAACAAATCTTCACCTGTAAATGTCATGACAACATGTCAAATTCAGCATTCAGAAGTTCTTGTAATATTAATAATTTAAAAAAAATTTTCTGCTTTTACACAATGGAACTGAAGCATTATTTGTCAAAATGTACATATTTGTTTTTTGCTATCCAACATCTCAGAGCAATTAATTATGTTTACTTTTGAGCGTTGGTACAATCATGTAAGTTTTACATTTTTAAAATAACAAAGAGCCTCAGAATATAGTTTGGTTTATTACTAAATCATGAAATTAAGTGAACGTTTGAAAAGAAGTGTGGCCCAGGTGTGTTTCCCAGCAGACGAAGTCATTTCTGTCCTAAAGCCTCAGGAAGAAGAGAACGCAGCGGTCACATTTAAAACCACACTGTCATCACACCCCTTTTACGATTAACGGTGAAAAATGGCGTGCGGGAAAAAAAAAATTAGAACATCTTTACTATAACACACACATGCTCACAAAATGAAGAATGGCACTGGGAGGAACATTTGGATTGCGCGAAGATTTTCCACAGCACCAAAACCTTATGCATCAACAACAACACAGCGATGCTGTGCTGTGCTGTGTGCATCCTGATGGCGACAAATTCAACAATTATTTCAGTGTGGTGCAGGATGCAGGCAGGTGTGTGTGTGTGGGGGGGGG
>NTHP01000939.1:6950-18801 GCA_003416845.1 Oplegnathus fasciatus | reverse complement strand
GGGAGGCGGATCAGTTCAACTCTCTCCGTACAAGTAGCAAAGGCATGTCAGATAAATATTCTCATCGTACTACTTAGGGTTTGATATCCTGCTGGAATATTGATGAAGAGAATCATGTTCAATCTAGGAAACAGTCCCAACATTTGAGCTATATACTTTTTTAAGAGGGCAAATCGGTATCTGAATTTGATATGAAGCCAAAAATAGCAACCGTGACTCTCTATGAGCGTCTCTATGTAAATTAGCAACATTTTCTCATATTATGATATCATTTTTTGGATGCAAGAGAGCTAGCCCACAGGAATCCTACATTTATCTAACATGGCATACGGCAAAACACAAAGCTTAACACTTCATGACTGAAAGCTTCACCTCAACTTGAATTAGATGTTTAGGAAACTCATCTTTCAAGCGGTTGCAGCATTTGAGCTGTTTTCTAACCTATTGTCTCCTTGTGCCTGACAGGACAGAGCTGATAACTGACTGCAGCTGAGAGAATGACTCGGAGGGAATGGACTCACAGTGCTAAGCTTGCTTGAGGTAATGATGATGCGCCGTTCATGCAGCATACTGGCGTAGAGCTGGAGCATGTTGTTGACGTCCACAGCCACAAAGTACTCTGTCAGGTTCCTCTGGAGACAGACAGGAACAGAAAGACATGCGGGTACATAACAAACTGTCCTTGCACAACTTGCTTATAGTAAAGTGTCAAAGCTACAGACGGTGAGAGTGCCAGAGTGTGACATACAGAGAGACATACAGTACTGGCTGAAAAAGGACTTCAACTTCCATCTCTGCACATGTTGTTTTGTAGTAAAAATAAATGGATAGGATACACAAATTTAAAAGACATTTATGCCTTTGATCCATCTGACATCGTCATGTTTGGAAAATAGATAACATGTCAATCAATGTTGCTTAAATTTGTCAGATTGATTTCTGTTTTCATCTGGTGTCCCTTGTCATTGGGATGCTCCACTTGAGCTACAATTTGAATACAAAATCAACAAAAGAACATGTGTTCAGTTTGAATCCCCTAATACCCGTGGCAATCACTGAACTTCGACATTAAAAGTACAAGCAACAAAGGAGATAAAACTGAAACAAGAGCATGATGTAATAATTTCAAAAGGTGACAAGTGTATCTGATTAAAAGCGATTAGAAGCAGAGATGTTTTCAGAAGAGAGGGATCTCTCTTTATCTCCTTGTGTCTCTTTTCTTTTCTTTTTCCATGAATACTCACGCTCTCAGGGATAGTTGGCAGTCCATTGATATCCGGGGCGATGAAGTAGGAGTGCTGCAAAAACACAAACATGCAGGAGAGAGAAGAGGGAAGGTCACAAGTGAAGCATAGCACTCACACAGAAGAGAATGAGGGGAAGAGGGGGGGAAAAGGCCGTTCACTTTGTTCTATGATTTATGGCTCATCTTCAGCTCTGTCTATATGAATTGCTGAGCTGGTGTCTGAACTGTGGCAATGCTTTTATCAGGCCTACAGAACAGAGAAAGCTCAGTAGCAGCTCAGCTCCCCATAGACGCGGACTGGGGTGATGTCTCCGGTGGAAAACTGAGTCTTTATTTAAGCATTAAATAGGCCTGCGGAGCACCAACACACAGACAAAAGTATACGTGCACATGTGCGCACGTGTGCATCCACACAGACACACACACAGGTTGTTTAAAGGATCACAGGGCTGCCTGTCTCACTTTGGGGGAGCAGGGCAGGTTCAGTGTTCAGATCAAAGGGGCCTGAGAGAGGTGCTGTTTGGAGACAGGTAGACAAACCACCAACTGAAACAGACTATTGTGTCTCTCTCACACAGTCTCTTCTATCCTGAGTACACCTGTGTTTCTCTAGGCCTTTAGTCGACCATCTGTTGCAGGTCTACAAAAATCCACTGTAGCATCTAGAGTCGATTCTCTCACACTGCGAACACAAAATTTAAAGCACAATATTAAAGTTAATTTAGTCTTCTAAGACTTCACAGCATTTAAACTTGTGACTACTATTTACTTGTTATGCAAATCAGCAAACAAATAATGTCAGGTTAATACACAGCCAGTGTTTCCTCTTGTAGTTGAGAACTTATTTGATTTGTGGCCTCGAATGACATCCAACACCTGAGCAATGCATTACATTGCAAGTCTGCAAGGCATTGCAAGTCTGAAAGGAGCTTTGAAAGGAAGAAATAATAAATAGAAAAAAATAGAGGACAACTTTACAGTAATACATTACATAACAACATGATGTATGCAAACATAAGAGGAGCCATTCCAAATCAGCAACCCCAGCCAACGTGTCACCACCAAGAAAGAAAAATGACTCTGATTAGAGAGACATGAGAAGAGAAGAGAGAAAGTCCGTCACAGTCAGACAGTAAGAATATGGAATTTCAAAAAATCCACGACAATGGAAAAATATATGTGTCGAACAGGGTCGTGACAATATGTGACAGGATACAAGTCCAAACGATTTGACTTGATTCTGTGCCGTTGTGAACAATGCTGGGTTAACCCTAACCCGTGTCATTATTTATCCAACTGATTCAACACTGTCCGATTACTACAATGTTTAGCCGTGAGCACACTTCACTGCATAGGTGCCGTCGGTCTGTACTTTTCTGCCGTCGTACACTGAAATTTCTCAAAATATTATATTCATTGACCAGTGGGAAATTTCTACCAACTGCTAAAAATTCCATTACCACCAGTAGAAAGACTGATGCTAATTAGTCTTAAGTGACAGTGTTTGAGCAAATAAAACATTAACAGACTATAATGATGAAGGAGAAGCAATGACAGCACATAGCCACTTACTTTCCGTCTGGCTGACATTGGAACATTTAGTTTAATGTAAAACAAACTGAAATATTTCCCTTCCTAAGTGCATAAGCGTGAAAAATGTGAAAACAATTAGTAAACTATCGGCACATTCCCAGAGGAGGGTCATTGTTGTAGTCGAGCGAAGCTTTGAGGAGATGAATATACGGCACAAACAAACACTAAACTGGCTTTGCCTTTTTGAGGTTGTTTTTTTTCATGGGCAAAAGATACAGTATCTGAGCATTAGCAGATGATTTGTCAACTCCTACACCCCCTTCTTTATATTACGTGAATTTGTTTAAATGTTTGAATACAGTCATATATTTAAGCATATTTTGCACAGCTACCATTACACCCTAACACTGTATCTGCATAAAACAAATAAAATATCATTTTGGACATGGCAGTTAAAGAGGTCTTTGCACTAAAGAAAGGTAGGAAAACTCTTCAGCAGCAGCAGGGTACATATAAAAGTTACATATATAACTTCATTTTACATTACAAATACAAATTTTTGGCAGATTAAAAATTTCCAACTGAAGCCAACCAATTTTTAACAGTTTAAAAGTTTTATTTATGGTGTACTTTTTGCCAGTAGGCAAGACAGAAACAAAACTGCCAGGTTCTTCTACCCTGAAGGATGTTCAAAGGGGAAAAGCAAAGTAATATTTAATGTTTTTAACGTGCTGATTCTCATGACAGTTACTGTATGTTGGGTGGTGACAAGTGTGTCTTCTGATACACTGAACCACATCTTTTTTCTATTTAAGGAAACGCTGCTGGTTCGTTTGTGGTTATACTGTAGCCGAGACGCAGAGGAAGGCTAGTTAGCATTATAGCTAATAGTGTACTGTGCAACAATTACTGCTACTACACAAACAATTACAAAAATAACCACCCAATATAGAAGATGGCTAGACACTTAGTATTAGTGCTCCTTCTTAAATTATTAGCTACATTTGTTAATCAGCTCAAATTAAAAGGGGCCTTCCAGTGGCACTTGTATACTTAGTAGATCATAAAAATAAATATATTCCGATCATGCCTTGTTAATTAACTCACCTGAGTAACTCTCATTCTACGGCTCGTATGCAATGAGAGTAAAGAGGAGCTGAATTCTGTTTCCACTGTATTTCTGACCTGCCATTTTCCCTTTACCTTAAGCTAAATGCTCCTTAGTTATCCGTGTAAACAATACAGTATGTGGGAAGGGAGGCATATTTATAGTCGACTGAAAAGACGACTAGTAATAGAATAATTTAACCGAAATAAAAGAGCAATTGTAACTAAACAAATAAATTGTAATCAAAGATCAGGGACTTGAGACAATACATCTGAGGCACAGGACAACTCCCCATAACCACACATACAGTAACTACAGTATACTTTATCTCTCCGTCTTTCTTTTCCTGTGCTCCGTGTGCTAAATAATGTTTCCCCGTTGGTCTACAAATTCATGGCATTGTGGTAATCACAAGCCATGCTCCTCAACTGAACCCAAGCTTTCATTGGCTGTTTGCTTGCTTATCTGCTTTTTTTTCTTGTTCTTTCGAAGACATGTTTATACAAAAACATTGAAAGTGGGTTAACTGGAAAGGCATCAAGGAGATTTTTTGAGCACAATTGCCTTTGCTTTAAACATAGAGAGGGGAAAAAAAAACTTTTGATATTCAGAGAGAGAATATAGCAGTGTGGAATGGCATTAATCATTTACAAAGTTTGATTGTTTTCCAGAGGAGAAGAAACATACACCAAGGCCCAGGATAGTTTGTTTTTGTTATATTTAAAAAGATAGCACAGCTTATTTGGCCAAATTGGAAAGCCGTGGCTCCCATGCGATTAGTACAGCAGCAGTTTCATATTTCACAGCAGCCTCCTTCCCTCCTCCCGTTCCTGCCGTTCACTCATTCCCCTCCACTCACCGGCTCCTTGCTTCGCCGATCTCTCAGTACTTGCCCAGTGGCAATATACAACTGCTCATTCTTGCACAATGAGAGAGGGAGAGAGAGAACAAAACAGGGTTCACACATGAAAGGGGACAATGATCCTTCTTCTTGGCTGCCATGATAAAACAAAAAACCACTCTTTTAGGGAATAATTCTGCTTCATCAATTAAATATCAAACCAGTGGCTTCTCCAGAAAAGAGATGAAGCTATCACCTCTGTTCTCCGGGGCTTCTTTCCCAGTGACGCTCTGAGATTCAGATGAAAAGATCGTGTTCACACATTCGGCTGATAAAAAACTGACACAAAGAAAAAATAAATCACAAGGAATCTTAATTGACCTTGTTAACCTTCATAGAGATGTATTGATTACCTCATATTAGTCTTGCTATGTTGTAAACTCATCTGTGTAATTAGATGCGTATCCTTCTGAGACCTATGCTGCAGAAAAGATCCAGAGTTGCTTCTTTAATTGGTCAAAAAAAAAAAAAAAAGGAGCGGTGGTCCTCAAGGACAAAGGCTAACACTGAAACTCTTTTGATCCCATTACGGTGTGGAGCCTAAGCAACTCAAAAATAGAGATATTAGTGAACAAAACACTTTGAGTTTAGCAGTCTCACTGAAAACCATTACATTCTACTTATATAGGCCAGGCTTATGGGAGCGAAAGCTGCTTGAGAGTGAGTGTTTTATGTAGGAGCGGGAAACGCACAAGGAGAGATTGTGTCAGAGTTAACACAAACACAGGCTGACTTTGAGGGACCCGGGCTCGTTAAGCCATTTCAGCTTTTTGATAAGCAGGAGACATGACGAGTTGTGAAAGGACCCTTCAAGTTTAAACATGTCCAGCTCGGGCTTATCACACAAAAACCTGTTAGCGCCACTTCTTGTTTCCAAACAGAGTGTCAGTCCTGGGCCCTCTGTGTCTCTCTGTTCCTACCTGGTGTATCTTAACCTCCTCCTGCTCTCCACTTTCTGTCTGCTCTGTCGTTCCCTCATTTATCTCGGCCATTTCAACCTCTATACTTTTGTCGATCTCTCCCCGTTTCTGCCTGTCTGCCCTATTTTCTGTTTTTATGCCATCTTTGTCTCCTCCTCTCGTCTTCGCGTCAATTTCATTGTAGTTCTCATTATTCTTCCCTCTTTATTTTCACTTTTTACTATTATACATTTTCTCTTTAGTGTCTCTTGCTCTACTTTTAACTACTTCAGCCAACTGTTACCATCTCTTCTTCTTTTCTGCAGTCTCCTTCCTGATGCAGCACACTACTACAGTAACCTACCTGGTCCCTCTCTCCCGCCCTCTTTCTACCGCTACTCTCAGCTGTCTTGCCTCTGATAAGGGGGAATATAAGATCTATACCTACCACACTCAGGTTGACTGGCGTGAAGGGCTTTGGCACAGGCAGATCATAGAGAGAATTCAGCATGTCATTCAAGTCATTTTCCTGGGGGAGAGAAACAAACAACAAAAGGAAAAAAGAGAAAAACATAGGACACATGAATTTTATTTACCAGTTTTGTTGTTGTCACGAGTTATGTGTCAATCTTAACAACAGTGCTGGGACAGGCACTGCTGCAGACCAGAGGGCAATCCTGCAGCGAGGCCTGAAGGGCTCCAAAACATCCGACTGACATATGTTTAACGAGCAATGGCGAGGTTAAAAGACGGCTGAGTGTAGGGCTGCAGACGCTTATTATCCAGCAGCGTTGATTTACGGCCGAGAGCGGGCTGTCAGTAATTAAGCGGGGGTCCCCACTCCAAAGACAGGGGCTTTAAGAAGCCGTCAAGAGAGCGAGCTTGACCACAGAACAGGCCCTGAGATTATTCTTCCAGCATTTATGAGCTCCACGACAAGACTGCTATTTACACTCTCGGGCCTCTTGCTGGAGAACTGATGGAGACAACACTTTTCAACTTGTACTTAAACTAAACTAACTAATGTGAACACAGAGGTTGGGCATTGTTGTTTGTTTTAGATCCTTTTTCTAGTTGCCCTCTCAGGGAACTTTGTTTTGGTTTTGGCTACGAGCCGTTGCTTGTCTGAGGAAATGTGCACGCGTGCGAGTGTGTGTGCACGTGCACGCGGGAGCCAGAGAGAAATAGAAACTCGAGAGGAATGGGCGGCAATATACAGTAAGAGAAGGAGAAGGGTGGGAGGGAGGGGTGTTAGGGTGTGTGCAATCGAACAGCCTCCTGTCATGAGAGGCTCAATGCTCACACGCATGGTCAGCAACACGGCCTGGGGAAACAGTTCATTTACCCCTCGCCTTAAACCCTCATCGCTCTTCTGTCTTCCCTCGTCTGTCAACATCTCCCTCTCGCCTGGAACGGACAGCGGGGTAAATAGAAACCAAATCATGCACACTAACACTTCAGTCACCCAGGATTTCCAGCAATCTTTCTGTCTCTCTCTTCCTCACTCTTTCTTACACACACACACACACACACACACACACACAGTCCTATTCTACTTGTCTGTCTCTCTCTATATTAGATTATGCTGCTGAATTCCTTTCAATCACAAAAATGTGTGTGTATGTTTACTGTTTATGTGATGTGATTGTCTGCTTTAGCGAGGCTCTCTGTCCTGATCATTGCTCTCTAAGGGTCTTGGAAGGAGCGATGGCTACATGACAATTGAAAGCGGTCCCAAAGCTCTCTGCATCTCTCCCTTGCTCTGCCTCCCCTCCCTCCTTCTTCCTCTCTCTTCAGTCAAAACATGGGAACATCACCTACACCCTCTGCGCTAGACGCTGCACATCTCCCCAGTTTGTTGCATATTTTACATTTCCCTCCCTTTGCTAGTACAATGCAGTGAATAGTCAGGGGAAAAGACTTTTGTGAAGTGCGAACATTCGTGTGTATGCTTGTGTGTGTGTGTGTGGTTTCTTTTTTTTTTTCTTAACGATTTGTTTTCCAGTAAATCATCAGGAATAACTTCCAGTGTCAGATCAGCGTTTGGTCTGTGAAATGTCAACATTGTTGCTGCTAACAACAGGAGCCAAGTCGAGCCCAAGACGGCGAACAAAACTTGCACACAAAAGACAACATGCAGAAGAAGAACAGAATGGAGGAAAATATCTTACCACAGTGCAGTTTCAAAAACACTAAACTGCGTGCTTGTTTCTCAGTCAAATCAAACCACCGTATTTTTCATGTAATGTACTTACACTGCACCTTAAACTGTATACACAAAATTATAAATAGTTGATACGTCATTATTACCTGTTGTTTTGTTAGGTAGTCTGCCAGAGTATTTAGCAACTTGTAGTAGATTTCAAACCATGGTAGATAACTGCAAGGGTAAGAGAGACAAATGCGTTAATGGAAAAGTTCATTTTATCATTTTCGACAATAAACATGTGCTGAATCAAAGCAAATGCTGTCATCAAAGGGTCTGCAGTTCTGCTGAATTTGAAAGTATGACAAACAAACAGTGTCGATGTCTATAAATAATTTCACCATCTGCTGGACGGCACTGAGTTTGTTATGTATAGCCCTGCAATATTACTAATTGCACGTACAGGCTATTGTAAGTGACCTATTGCTTAAAGATCAAACGCATACAGGACATTGATAATAGGTTGTGTTCCCAGCTGCAGCTACTCCAAAGCACGGAGTCATTGTTACATTGAAAGAAAAAAAAAAGTAAATGCTATCTAGTCCTTATTATGACATTCTTCGTACCCAGGGCCCTCCGCATGCTAAGAATTCCTGTCATGTCTGCTCTTTAAGCCAATAGGAAGGGAGGGTAGAAGAGGAAAAAAACACAACACAACGGATTTTAGATTTTTTTAACAAAGAACCACCACAGCTTTCATGTGATGCGGAGGGATGCTATGGTTTACAAGCATGCTGCTCACAGATGCACAGGCTTAACAAAAATGCAGCCCAAGATGCCTCCTGCCTCCCCCCTTTCTCCACCTCCTCCTTCTGCCCCTCTCTGTGCTTCTTTTTATGCCCTTCACATTTAAAAAAAAATAAAAAAAAAAAATCTTTGCCTTATGCAATTAATGTAAAATAAATAAATTCATTAACAAGCTCAAAATAATTTATACTGCAGTGTTTGTGTTAAAGCTAATCACTAAGTACACCCACCATAAGCTAAAAGCATCTGCAGCATGGCTTTCTTTACAAAGTTGACATTTTCTTGGCCAAGTCGACGTTGCTTTCTAGGTGGACCATGGCCAACATTTTCTTTTGGCATAAAAGCTGCGAGGACTCAGTTCATTTAATGTTATGCAATCAAATAATAAAAACATGGTATCCTATCAAGGTACTGCATTTTTATTTAGTTCGAGGTTTTAACATGCAGTTTTGAACACTGCATGAATAATGATTCTAGATAAGGACTTCTTAGCATTGCGATGAAATAAACAGAAACTCCCATTAATGCTTCATTAACTTGCCTGGACGCAGGGGTTGAAAAATAAATTAGTGGCCAAATGAGCCAATCAATCAAAACTGGATTCTTATTTGCTCACCAAATTCGGCGAGTATTTCTTAATGTCAATAAGTGAACACAGTGTTAAATACTCATTAAAACAATAATTTCATTCAAATTAAAAATCTGACAAAGAGCTTAAAACTGCAGTTTCTTAGTTATATAATAATACATTCGTAAGAGTGAAGCTTTGATAGTGTGTGTTTATAAGCCAGTGAAGTCCTGCTCAGGCAGTTGGCTAGAGACTGAGGAGTTTCCAGGGCATGGGTCACTGGCTGCTCTGTAGACTGGAATTAACAGACAACAAGAAAACAATAAAGTGAACCTAATGCAAATTTTCATATCGCTAAATCCGCAAGGGGCCAATGACAGGCCGGGTTCCCGGAGAAGTGCAGCCAAGCGCACCAATCAGAGAGGTTGAGTGACCATTAGTCTGAAACAATCAGCCTCTTAACATGCCAATATTTTGACGTCTGTGTGAAGATTTACAGCAATCAGGTCACACTCGCAGGAGAAACTAAATCAAACACGCGTATGTTAATTCACATGCTGACCGGATATCAACCTGAAGACCTATTTCTGCCACGTCAAACAATATACAACGCAAATATCTGCATATGGGGTCAGTTTACATTTAACCATGACACAAAAAGTTCAGTCTGATATAATGACTCAGGGGGAGAACAAAGCCTTTGTATTATCTGCCTCCTGTATGCCTGTTTAAAAAGCCAGGCTTCTGGACATTAATCCTTCATTTTTCATAGTTGAAGGGGATGTAAATAGGACTCTCGCTGTCAGAGCAGCCGTCTAGCCTCACAGATCTCACAGTCATTACACTCCTACACCAAGGTGCTGTAAATCCTTTGTTTTAGAGGAAAACGCATGATCGCTGGTGAAGGCAGCCAACCACAAATTATCAATATTCTTCTAACATCTTCCCACAATAGGTAATGTTTTTTTACGCTTTATTCAAATGCAATAGAATGAATAGAACTTAAAGATGTATTGTTTTGTTCTACTTATCCCCCCCCCGCCCCGCTCAGCTCAGCTCTCTCTGTTGATGCAAAGTTTAAGTTTGGAAAGCTTAGAGAGATACTCCTACTCGTCACAGTTCATTGCTCAGATCTGTTTGTGCTTCGCAAATCCTCCGATAGAGAGAGAGGCATCCATCACTGGAGTGCTCAGTGCGTGGGGGCCCCGCAATCTCTCCTGCCATTTTAAACACATGTCTTCTCAAAGTGCCATGTACTCAAAGAATGAACCAGTTAATCTGCGGCCCACTCACAGCCCGTCGTGCTCTCCATCCCAGGCTCAGACCACCTAACAGAACGGAAATATCTAACAGGAGACAGGGCCATGTAAGTGCCTTTGGAACTGACAATTATGCTATTATGGATAGAACCACACACAAAAACAAATCCAGCTGAAATATGAAGAAAAAATATAGAGTGAAATAAGGCAAACCAAATATTGTGGACACTCATACTCCAATATTTTATCTATACACCTCAGTAGTAAAGGTGTTTGATTAACCCTTTCTATTGGAGCACTTATATCAGCCCTTTTTGCTGCTATAAACTACCTGTTGGGTGCTAAGCACGACACTTATTCTTGTTCCTTAGATGAGTCTTAAATCTCCTTTAATGCACAGGCACCTGTAATCGTAAGTCATCTTACACTTTGTAGACGGCTCAGTGGAAGATTTCATTACACCTTTACTTTCTCGGGCTAAGGGTTAAGTACGGGGAAGGAAGTGTCCTCCGGCGACCCACTAAGTGACCACTAACTGGAGCAACGCAGTCCCTAAAATGTCTCCTAAAACCTCGGCCATTAAATAAAACTGAGGAAATCCACATTTTTCATCTCCGAATTACTGTTCAACAGAAAATCCTTCAAATGTGAGAAAGAAAGAATGGGAGAGGACCGGGAATAACAGTGTAAAAGAGAACAAGTTATGTATTTTTTTGTGTGTCGTTTCTTTTCTTTTCTTTTTTTTTCTTTTGGAGGTTTTGCCTGAAGGGAGCATGGCCCTTTCGGCCATGGCTTTAGCAGTGAGACTACAAAGGGCTGTCCACATAAAACTGTCCTATTCATTAAGGCACTTCCTCCTGTAAGCAGAGGTGACAATTTTACAGTCCCAGCACTTCAACAATCACAGAGACGCAAACTGTTTTAATTACTTTTATTTTATATCCATTGGAAATTATAGATTAAATGAAAATAAACTAGTGGGCCAGGATGTCCCTGCTTTAGATTATAACCAGACACATTTTAACTGATAATTCTTTAAGATAAACAACTTACATTATCAGTATTTTTTCTGTTTTTCTTTGGTTGTCATTTTTTAACACGAGCTATCTGCTGTCATTTCCTTAATACTGTCTTGCATAACTAATATGGTAGAATGAAGAACAGTTTAAAGAATAATAAACAAAGAAAATAAACGTTTGACCGAGGACCTCGAACGCAGGAACTTAATTTACACATTTCTCACATTTCTTCGATGAGTTATCTAAAATGTTTTTTATGCTTTAGAGTATTTTCACTTATCCTCTCCCAACACAGTGGAGCTACTTAAGATAAGAAAAGGAAAAAGATCAGGACAAAAAAAAAAAAAGAGAAAGAGAAACGTTAG
>NTHP01000938.1:198875-210725 GCA_003416845.1 Oplegnathus fasciatus | reverse complement strand
GAGGGAGGAGGGAGGAGAGGAGGGAGGAGGGGGAGGAGGGGGGTACAGACTGTGATGAAAAGTGTCGCTGTGTCAGATTATGACATAATATTAAACTATAAAGTCATAAATCATGATGACGTTACAATAAACTGCTGTATGGAAGACCACGAGTGCCAAAACTAAATAATCACATAAAAGTACTCATACAAAAAGTCATCTTACAGTCTAGTTGGGTCATAACTAAAACTTTTTCAGTCACAGTTTTGACTTACTCTGATACATCCAAATTATGGGATATTGACGTCACAGCCCGCCCCTTTGTTTGTTTGTTTGTTCCATTTCCTGTTTTGTCTTTTTAAAGTTATAATCTCAAAGATTTTTATTTTGTTGTCTTTCGCAGCACCTGTGGAGATAATCAGTAACTGCAGGTGTGTTTTTGGACCTCACTTCAGTTTCAGTTTCCTCGTCCGTAGTCATCGATCTTTTCTTTGTTTGTTCGGCCATAATAACCGCCATAATTACTCACAACACAGCAGAGACCTGAAACAACAGCAGGGCGCTTCACACACAGGTGAGCTGAAGAGCGAGTCTGTTGTGTTTAAAGTTTTGTTTAAAGTCTAACTGTGTGCCGCTTGTGATTTTTTCGGGAAAGTCGCCGCTGTCACCCGGGTCATAATACTGCAGATGCTGCAGGCTTTCATCAGTGGGCCACAGGCTCAGTCACCATTGTGTTGCATCAGTCAGTGACTTAACAGACGTTTATTTAAATCTTCAGATTATATCTTTAACATCTGGTGGCTGTTGCTGGCTACATCACATACAAGTCAAAAATCTCGTTCCTGAAGGCTTCACACAGCCTGCTGTACATTTCTTTAAAGGTATAACGAGCAGGATTTTCCTAAAA
Source organism: Oplegnathus fasciatus (assembly GCA_003416845.1). NCBI lineage: Eukaryota > Metazoa > Chordata > Actinopteri > Centrarchiformes > Oplegnathidae > Oplegnathus > Oplegnathus fasciatus. The sequence continues at coordinate 209,839 of NTHP01000938.1, read as the reverse complement.
AACGATGTACAGCCTCAAACAACAATAATCCCTCTCAATCATCACCGATGACCCAGTAGAAGTGTGTGGTGGTGTCTGTATCTGCAGAGACCCTGCCCTCTGCCTGCAGTTTATTATTTTGCTGTGACCGACAAATCCTACTGGTTCTACCTTTAAAGTGATGAACACAAGTCCACATTTATGAGGAGGTCATGTGACCTGACACCATCACATCCATCAGATATTAGATCAATACGACGATCTTTGGTGCAAAGCTACGGACGGCATTAACTAAACTAGCTTCCTGTGTGTTGCAGCAGCTACGTTATCTTGATGAAGAACGCTGATGTTTAACTTACCATTACGATGATGCACGTTATTGCGTATCTGCAACATAAATTAATACGTAAGTTTGTGCTAACCGAGTTACAGCTCATGTTAAAACATAGTTACAGAAGCCAAAAGAGACCATGGTCACAATAATTTTACTTTATCCATTATAGAGATCATGACATAATTATCTCGTTATCTCCGGGTAACAGAGTCATTTTCTTGTGATAACGGGATAATTAACTGATTTAGTTATAACAAGGTAAAATAAAATGATTGCAACCACAGTTATTCTCAGCATCTGTACAGAACTGAGTTACCATGACTGTTTTTACGTTTGTCATTCCTTCCATATAATTTATCTTGGCTGAGATGGGCTCCTGTAAAAAGTGTTAAACTAATGTGAAAACAACAACAAAGTCTGTAGGCCTACCACATCACAGTGAAAACTACAAACCCCAGATGCTTCTGACTTATTCATTGTCATCATTTTAAACTACTATCCCATAATTGTGACTTGGGGAGTCTGAATGTTGTCTTATTATTTGAACATTTGACTTATTATGATTTATTTTCATTGTTATCACTCCTAACATTTTATTTATTTTGTTTTGGCAGGAATGGGCCTCCGTAACAGAAAGAGTGAGAAGCTGTTGTGAAAATGTGTTCACCACATTAAAGTGAAAACTACAAACTTCTGACTCAGTCTCACAATTTGAATATCAAATTATTCATTTCATGTCCCATCATTCTGACTTTATATGAACATTTTTAAATTTGATATCTGATCATTTTGACTTGGAGAGTTTCAGTTTATACCTCTTAACTTTGACTGTGCAGGTCAAACTTTTCACTTAATTCCACATCATTTGACTTTGTTAGTCCAAATGTTGTTTTAATATCTCAACATTTTGACTTATTTGAACATATTGTTGATTTTAACGTAGTATGCAGCACATTCTCTCCTTATTTATCTCTATTTATTTATCATGTAAATATCATCACTCAAACACAAAACTATGCACGCTGTGTATACTGTGTATACTGTCACATCCACCTACCTCATGTGTATAAAGCTACCTGGTACAGTAATCATATTTATTTCAGCATCCTTTGCACTCTGCTCCACTGCACTATTGTCTTACTGTCTACACTTGCTATTGTTGTTTTGTTTTTGTTTTTGTTATACAGTGTATATATATAGTCAAATTCCTTGTATGTGTCCACATACCTGGCCAATAAAGCTGGTTCTGATTCTGATCGATAACTTAGTGGCGTTATTGTCATGACAACAGAGCAGCAATAAAGTCAAAGTTCAAGGTAAATCATNTACAGTAATCATATTTATTTCAGCATCCTTTGCACTCTGCTCCACTGCACTATTGTCTTACTGTCTACACTTGCTATTGTTGTTTTGTTTTTGTTATACAGTATATATATACTTTATATATATATATATATATATTTATACCTGTACATAGTAGTTTAATGTTTATGTTTACCTTGTCGAGCTTGTTGTCCTTGTTTTAAGATGTATAGTTTTATATGTATGTAAGTCTGTCCACATACCTGGCCAATAAAGCTGATTCTGATTCTGAATATTTTGAGTTTAAATGTCATCATTTTAACTTATTATATCATAATTTGTCTAAATGTTGCCTTTTCAGTACTTTTATTTTTTATCATTCCAAACAATTGATTTTTATTGAGTCTCTATAAAAGTTCTCACAATGAAGCCAGGTAAAAAATCTGCACCGCCTTACACAGAAAACTACAAATTCCAAAATGCCTCTGTGCAGCCGACGCGTCGTGACGTAAGCACGCAGAGGCGGGGCGTGCATATTTTGGCTGCCCATATTTTATTTACCTCATTTATTTATTTATTTTATTTCTCTCTCTCTCTTCCTCCGGGGCGAAGTGGAGCGCGCGGTCTGTAGTCACCTGTGTGATGTAATCAATGCGGGGGGTTAAACGTGTCACGGGCGACCAACCGACTCACAACACTGATCCAGATCCCGCACAGACCCGCAGCCAGGCGCCACACAATAGACACGGAGAACAATAGCCGCGCGCTGCTCTTTATTCCCAATATTTGATTGATTTGAATGATCAGCGGGGCCTAGTTCCCGCGGAGGGTTATAACCGTGTGTGGAGCTAAAACACTGCGCTTCAGTTAAAATGAGCCATTTTAGGTGTTTTGAAGCCCCCCGGGAAGAAGAGAAGAAGAACACGTTGTAACGTGCGGAGAGAGGGGAGAGAGAGGGAGAGAGAGAGAGGGGAGAGAGAGGGAGAGAGAGGTTCACTCACACAGGGAGAGAGAGAGAGAGAGAGAGAGAGAGAGAGGAGTGAATGGGCACGACTCAGTCAGCAGCACTGCGCCCTTCACTTGATCGATATCGATCAGTTTGATGATCATTTAGACCCACAGCGGGTCCGCTGGGTTAGCCCGGGAGCTAACAGGAGCACCAGGAGCTACCACGATGGGACGCGTGTGAAGCAGCCGGAGCTAACAGCTGCCTGCCGGACAAGAAACAAGGAAGCGGACGGCTAGCTGCGCTACACCGAAGCTAACGCAGGCTAACTGTTGGCTGATATCTTTTCTAATGAGAGAGCCAGGAGCATGCGACCTGAGACGAAGAGGTGAGTCTGCTGCTGCTCCACCGGCCGACATGTTTTTATCCTCCTCCATGTTTTATTATTGATGAAGAGGAGAGAGAATGAAAGAGGAAGCTCACTGCAGCCTGCTAACATGTTAGCACGGTTAGCATCTCAGATGACGGGGGGATGGGGAGGGGTGGTGTGTGTGTGTGAGTGTGAGTGTGATTATTTCATTAATAACACACCTGACGGTTATTAACGCGTGCAGGTATCTTTGTGTCCGCGTGCGGTGACTGGATGCAGGTTACTGTGACGCGCTAGCTGTTAGCCGTTAGCCGCTGCTAGCTGTGGCAGATGCGCATCTTCATTATTGTGCTGCTAACTGGAGCTAGCTCGCTGCTGTGAGTCCAGTCTGATGGTGTCAGTCTGCAGCAGGCGCACACACACAAGTTTACATTCTGACACATCACTGATCGATCACACTGTCCCTCCTCATCTGATCAGATCGATCAGAGATGCAGCTCGGTCTCTGCTCTCAGGAAGCAAAACAAACGCACCCAAATAACCTGAAACATCCAGAAACAGCGAAGGTGAAGCACCCAGAGAGTCCCAGCGCGTGCACCATCACAATCAGCTTTATTGATCAGGTATCTGGACACAGACAAGGAATCTGACTCCGGTTTGTTTGTTTGTTTGTTTGTTGCTCTCAGTGTGCGATAAACAAACATACAGCTGAAAACAAGCTCCACAAGGTACACATTAAACTACTACGTACAGACATAAATATATATTAACAAGTACATATATGTGTGTATGTGTATAAAGAACAACAATAACAAATGTGGACAGGCAGCAGTGTACTGTAACAGGTTTATATACCTGAGGAGGTGGATGTGACAGGACACACAGTATATACATACAGTAAGTAAAGCTTTATTTATGTAACGCACAGTTACAAAGTGCTTCACAAACACACATGAAAAATGAAAATGTGTAAATAATGAAAGAAAACAGTAAATCACAATATAAACACAGCACAATGAGGGACGGACCAAAACAAGAGGCGGAGACAGAGGGTCTATGAAAAGGCTGGTCTATAAAGAAAGTTTTTAGAAGCTGCTTCAAACGGTCCAAAGATTCAGCAAGTCTGACTGTTTGGAGAAGGTGATTCCAGAGGGTCGGACCTCAGACAGCAAAGGCGCGATCACCTTTTGTTTTGCAGGTCCAATTAAAAGAATTTCTGTTCTGTCAGGGTTTAGGTGGAGGAAATTAAGAGACATCTGATCATGGAGGGAGGACAGCTGATTTAAGTTACTGGGCTTGGCAGAGAAATAGATCTGGGTGTCATCGGCATAACACTGATATGACACGTCCTGAAAGCGGCTGAACAAATGACCTCCTTCTACAGTGAGAAGAGGACTGAGACGAGGACCGACCCCTGAGGGACTCCACACAGCAGGGGAGCTGAGGAGGACACATGATTATTAATACAAACATTAAAATATCTGTTAGTCAAATAAGCGTGAAACCAGTTTAACGCTGTACCAGAAATGCCAACCCAGTGAGCCTATCAAGTAACATGGTGTGATCGATGGTATCAAAGGCAGCAGTCAGATCAGGTAGACCGAGGAATATTCACCTTTGTCTGCCTGCAGAAGCATATCACTGGTCTCTCTGAGTAAAGCAGTCTCAGAACTCTGCTTGTGACGAAAGCTGGATTGAAAAATCAAAGATTTTACGACCCTCAACCAGCTTCAGGAGTTGGTCAGTAACCTTTTTTTCAAGGATTTTGGATAAAAAGGGTCTATAATTCTCCAACTGGGCTGGGTCGAGAGAGGGTTTTTTAAGAAGTGGCTGAACACTGGCCATTTTCAAATAGTCAGGTACGGACCCGGATGTGAGGAAGGACGGGATTTAGAAACTTTGTGGGAACTGAGCTGCAGTGTTTAAAAGGGTTTGCAGGGAGACAGGAGCAAATTCAGACCTTAAAATCGGACGGCTGAATGGGGCGGAGGTTAAATCAGTCGGGAAAATTGGACCTTAGACCGTCGATCTTGCCAACAAAAAATGATAAGAATTTTTGACAGTCATTAGAGGGAGAGGCGGGAATGGCAGAAAGAGCGGGATTAACAAGCAGATTAAAAGTACGAAACAGAAATCTTGGGTTGTTTTTATTACCATTCATCAGGCCAGAGAAGAAGGCAGCTCGTGCATCTTTAATAATCTGGTTCAATTTAAACAGTAGCTCCTTCATATGGAGGCGGTGAACTTCAAGCCTTCCTGTATTCCCTCCTTTGTAGTCTGATGTTGTTACTGATCCAGCGGGTTGTATTAGTAACTGGGACAGCCCTGGAAGTGTATGGAGCCGAAAAATCAAGGGCTGATGTACACACATCATGAAACCGACTAACTTGGTCATTAATATTGTGAATGTAAGTGAGGAGGGCAGTTGGCCAGATTAGAAAAGTAGCTGGAAAACGTGGCTGAGGACTGATCGTTAAAGATGCGAGAGTGGATTATACATTTCTGGATTATTGTAGTAGGTAGTAAGGGTGCATCAAAGGTCATACATTTATGGTCAGAGACAAAATCAACCTTATGCAAGAAGTTAAGAGACAAGTCCAGAGTAAAAACTCAGTCAAGGGTGTGCCCACGGTTATGTGTGGGGCCAGAGACCTGCTGCACAAGGTTAAAAGATTTAGAAAGGCTTAAAAATATGTGGCAAAAGAGTTAGAATTATTATCAATATGAATGTTAGAGCCACCAACTATAATGGCCCTATCAAATTTAATGCAGTTCAAGGCTGGATTACAAAGCCTCTGAAAGGGAGACGATTGCACCGGAGCGCTGATGGGAACGGCACAGCGGTAACGGTCTGCTCTCCGGTCTCTGGCTGCAGCGTCCTGGAGATATTTAGGATGTCGTATGCGACACCGTCGACCCAGCAGTGTGTAGTTAACGTGGCTGACAAACACCACACTACCTCGTACTACCACTGTTATTCCTGTTTTACAGCTTATAGTCTCACACTCCCTTTAAGTAGCTGACCAGAAGAATGAATCAGGACACTTTTGACTTGAGAACCGTGAATAAAATGATCTATTATCACATTCATTCAGTGAGTGTTCAGGATTTTAGTGGTTTGTTGAGTGTAGCAATATTCAGCCACAGATTCTGTGCAGCACTGAAAGTTGACCTGTGCGTTGATTTCAAAATTTGTTTGTTTGTTGTTGTTTTTTTAGCTCCCTCTTGCTTCATTGCATTTACAGAGCAAATGGTACTTTTCACTTTTACTAGCAGAGCGCTAAATATTTTTTGAATTTATGAACGATTCTCTGTCAAAATCAGCGGGTGGGGTGGGGGGGGGACAAAGCCTCATATTGAAAAGTTGGCCCAGTCCAGGCGAAAATTGCCAGGGCCGAATTTTGTTCCCAGTCCGACCCTGTCCTGCGGTCACCCTATAGCCAGATGTGGAGTTGGCATAAGCGAATGAACTTCACATCACTAAAACAAGGGGGGGTGGGGGCGGGCCGGAAATGATTACCTGTTTCCTGATGTCCAGCAGACTGTCCACGAGGTGCACAAAATCCCCTCTGAGAATCTCCGACTGTTGATTTTTAATGTCGTTGGTGCCGGCGTGGACGACGACTGCAGAGGCAGAGCTGTGTTTTTGAATCAGCTGCAGAGTGGTGGGTGAAATGTCCCATACGCAGGCACCTGGATAGCAGAAAGTTTGGCCACTGCTTACCGCTACATGCTGGACCACAGGGGTGCCAACAACAAGCACTGAGGGTGGGCGCTGCCCCTGAGCGTGCATGCCTGACCACCTGGGGGGGGCGGACCCTGATGGCAGCAGGTGAGGCGNGGGCTGAGGCGAGGGCAGAAGGCAAGCGGTCAGGGAGAGCGGTAGCAGTGGAGTCCTGAGGGGTAATGGCAGCAGCCGAGCTGGTGGAGCACAGACCTCTTGGAGGGGGAGCGGGCAGACGATCCAAACCAGTGGCAGGAGCAGCAGGGGGGTCCTGATGGGCAGCGATCCAGCTGTGGGAGCCGGGCCGACTCTTGGTAGCGTTGGAACAAGGAGGCGGCAGGTTCAAAGTGTGGTCTGTGGCGGCAGCGGAGGAGTCGCCAGCCAGCTCGGTAGCGGCGGCCTGTGCAGAAGATGGATGGTCACCCAGCTGGGGCCTCGCTGGAGAGCACGGTCCATCCCCACTGGCCAAGGCTGGGAATTTATTGCTCAGCTGGAGGGCATCAGATGGGAGTGGTCGGAAGGGGCGTTTAGCACGACCCCTGCTACTCTTGAGCATGACGCAGGGCTCCGACTTGCGAGGAGTGGAGCAGGCTTGGGACTTGGGTTTAGCCCCAAGGATGGGCCACATATCATCATTCTGAGGCAGGATTTTGGTTGACATGATCGGCTCCCCTCCGATCAAGGCAGAACCGGACCAAGGAAGAGTGGCATCATTGCTTGCGACTGAGGCTGAGCACTCGCAGGACGGACTGGCGTCTCCGTTGCCGCAGCAGGAGCGCCCCAGTGCGGAGCGATGTTTGGCCTGTGCAGTGGCAACGGATGAAAATCCCAGGATTAGTTCATCCTTGTTCTTAAGCTCTCGTTTCAGCCGTCTGATGTCGTCCTGCAACAGTGAGTATGCTGATTGGCCACACACAGCCATGGTGATGTTTAGCTGTTCCAGGTCAAATCCTTAGAAAGAGACCGGCTAGCCTAGCCACCAGGCTAAAAACAAACCTGGCTAAGCCAGCAGCAGTCGAGGCTTATTTCACTATTTCACAACATTTTATGGACAAAACAATTAATCAAGAAACTAATGGGATAAATCGATAACATAACTAATTGTCAGTTGCAGCTCTGCTGAGTTCTGTGGAGGCACCATGTTTGGTAATGCAGCTGAAACTCCCTGTGAGGTCACATGATTTTCATTATCAATTAATCTGCCAATTCTTTTCTGGATTCATTTAATAATCGTCACAGTTACCCAAAGTTAAAGGTGATGTCGTCCAATTGTGTGTTTCAGAATTTAAAGAATATCCAGTTTATTATCACATAAGACAAAAAACTCCTCACAAACGACTGGCTGAAGCTGGGAATGTTTGGCATTTATGATCAGTCGCTCATCACAAGAGTATATTTACGTATAAGTATAATATTTATCTGTCGACCGACTGATCGCTGATCAGACTGATCGATTGACTGACCGATCTCTGCAGCTGTAGAGGTCCCAGAATCTGATGCTACAGCAACAGCAGCAGTTTCAGTCCGGCTCTGTAGTTTTATTAGTTGAGGGGACTTTAATCATTGTGACTCTGCAGGGTCACCCTCCAACATCAGGAGAGAGCGCAGATAGACAGGCAGACAGGCAGACAGGCAGGCAGGCAGGCAGGCAGGCAGGCAGGCAGGCTGTGTGTATACATGTGAACATCATGTCAGCTGGAGCGACTCTGTCTCTGTTAACAGCTGATCCTTTTGATAAATGTGACACGTCATACTGATGTTGATTCATGTGTGTTGTCTCTGATGGATAAAGGATAAAGTTTCAGCCATGATGGAGCATCTTCAGCACCAAATCAAATATTGTGATTTCTGCAGAAGCATCATGATGAAACATCTTCACACGAAGTTAAATCCCTCCCTGATTCCTCCCTGAATTCCATCCAACAGTATATAAAATGAAATAAAAAGTAATTATTGACGATATTTCAATATTTATTGATGAACACTGAAGGGCCTGTCCCAGCAGTTTCCTCCGACCCTGCCAACCTGAACTCCACATGCTGCTGATTCCCACCTGTGATCTCATGACGCAGATGAACTGAGCAGTGTTGAACACTTTGACACAGTTAGTACAGTAACTGGTAACCCTGATGGAGAAGACGTGAATTGTTCACTGAACTCAGATCAGTAAAATCAGCTCGTGTATCGTTTCCCTCGCTGTACTTTCTGTGGTTGCCATGGTGATATGGCGAGCCACAGCGGCAAGTTGAGAAAGTTGAGCGATTGTAGTAGATCGAAGTTTGAATGCAGCGACAAAGAGCCGCGAGCGTTCACGCCTGCAGTCACGTGTCTGTCAGCGCTGTCTGAAAGCCCCTCGCGCTGCAGTGGAGGTGGAGGTGGAGTTCGACTGCGACCCGACGGAGAAGATGAATGCAGCTTCAGTTTAGACGGGCAGAAATCAAAGAGCTTCCTCTGCTGGATGTTGATGATTCAAACAGAAACCTGGAATCTATTCTGACGTCGGTCTGCAGAATCATTTTCATATCGCGTTCACAGCAAACTAACTTTTAGCTGTCATCCTGTGTGACGACCTGCTGTGATGTCTGAGGAGGTAACCTGGAGCCTGCAGGGCTGGACCTTTGTGTACAGAAGGTTTGAAGAGAGAAGAGAAGAAGACGACACTGAGTCTCAACTTCCTTCATGTTGTCTCAATTATCTCCACCAGCATCAGACACGTGTCAGACGGCCCAATCACAGCTCTTGTTGTCTCCGTGCGGTATCTCTGTGGCGTGGCCTCACAGCAGAATATAAACAAAGTTTAAAGCTGCTGTTTGTGATTAAAACTGAGTGTTTCTACAGATTCAGTAACAAAGCCTCCGTTTGAGTCTCAGTATTGATTAACAGCTGTTAACTGTCACATTCGAGATGATATATTCAATTCGTTTGGTTCGTTCAGATTTCATTAGTTTGCTCGATTATTCCAACATGTAGAAAGTTTATGCAGTCAGAAAGTGACGTAGACGGCAGAAGAGTTTCAGTGTGTGCTCACCTGTGCAGGTGTTCGGCTGCTCTGACTGTTAGTTAAATGAGTTTCGTGTCCGAGCTGCTCAGGTACTGACGGTCTGTGGCTGAGGGGGTTCACCTGGATCCTGTGATTGAATCCTCACAGGTGGAACAGGTCTCTATATTGATCTTTGCTGTTGTGCCCGAAAGCATAAAAAAATAACCATATTGTGATAAATATTCTGTGATGTGAACATCAGGAGCAGAATAGGATTGAAAGTTATTGATGATGGAGGCCCAGATGTTTCAGGGTCTGAGACAGTTAATGATTATTTCCATTATCGATTGATCTGTCAATTTTCTTGATTAGTCAATTAAACGCTGAGTCCGTTGTAGAAAGACAGAACTGACTCCAGAGATAAATGATTAATCAATTATCAATAGTTAATTAATTTGCTATCGATTGGTCAATCATTGCAGCTGTAGTGTCCTTGACCCAAACAAAGATGGCAGCTGGATGATGAAGCAGCTCTCATTTAGGCAGCTCTCATTGGTTGACAAACGGAGACGTGAAATGAGACTTTCTCTTCGTCGCTGCATCACAGAGGGAATATTTGTCGTAGCAGCAGAAAATGTATTTATTTATTTGTTGTTCATTTATTGATTTGTGACTCCGATGTGATGAAAATCCTGTTTACCTCACCGCTGTACATGTTGTCTCTCTGTGTCTGCAGCTGACTTGTTCGGGGATGTCGGGCAGTAAGGCGCTGGGCGGGGGGGCTGGCGGGGGGGCGAGGCGCAGGCGGACGCGGTGCCGGCGCTGCCAGGCCTGCATGAGGACCGAGTGTGGAGAGTGTCACTTCTGTAAGGACATGAAGAAGTTCGGAGGGCCCGGCCGGATGAAGCAGTCCTGCCTCCTGAGACAGTGCACAGCGGTGAGACACACACACACACACACACACACACACACACACTCACACACGCTCGGAGCAGGTTGATTGACAGGTTGATTGACAGGTAACATCTGTGCAGCAGCGAGTGAGGACAACAGAAAACACTCCAACTGATTTCAATACTCAAAACTTTATTACTCACAACACTGAACGTATGAAGGGAGGCACTGAGCCGGTTTGAAACCACACATTTGCATGTAGAGCAAACACACACACACACACACACACACACACACACACACACTCTTCACAACATGCTCATTAAGGTGAAAGGCTATATTTGCATGTATCAACAAGACTTTTAACAACAGTATCACACACAGTGAGTGAAGCCAGATTTAGTCCTCCACAGTCTGCAGGATCAACAGCACTTA
>NTHP01000938.1:178728-190542 GCA_003416845.1 Oplegnathus fasciatus | reverse complement strand
GTTTGTGTCCAGGACCAGGCAGACGGCTCTGGGAAGCGCAGGCTGGATAACGGGGAGGTGGGCCGCTGGAAGCTCACAGACGACCCTCCCCCTAAAAAGAAAGCCCCTCCCTCCCTGGAGGAGGGGGGGAGGACGGACGGGGGACACAAGAGGAAGAAGGAGAAGGAGCTGCCTCAGGACAGCGGGCCCAAGAAGAAGGTGAACTCTGCTGCTGGTTTCTGTTCTGTCAGTGACTGAGGAGGTCTGAGGTGATGCTGATGATGTGTTGAACTGGTTCACAGCTCTGACTGTCTCTCTCTCCCTCCTGTCTCTCTCTCAGATGAAGGGTGCCCACGAAAAACGCCTCAAAAAGGTACGAGTTGACAGTTTTCATGNTACTGGACTAACACACGGCAGGTTTTACCTGGACGTCTGCACTAAGCTGCTCAAATGTATAAACACTTCCTTTTCTCTCTGTCCAACTCTTCACTTCACAATATTTCTCAAACTGAGGCCGGCACGCTGAAGTCCAGTCTGACAGTTTGTTGAGTCGCAGATTGTTTTGTTGTGTTGAAGTCGGTTGAAGTTCGAAGGTCCTGATGTAAATTTTTCTCTCCGTCAGAAACCCAAACAGGAGGCGGTGGAGTCCAACGGTCCCGCCTCNACGGAGGGGGAGGAGGGGAGAAGGCTCGGAGGAGAGGGGGAGGAGGAGAGGCGGGGTTGCCCCCGAGAGGACGGAAAGGAGGACTGCTGGATGGAGAGGAGGAGGACACGCCCACCTCTGACAGGACCAGGAAAAACTCCGCCTCCCTCCCCCCGCCCTCACCCCTCTCCTCCAATCAGATGCCTCCGTCCTCGCAGCACGAAGGCTTCACAGGGAAGCAGCGCAGCAACGGGCAGGAGGCGCGTAACGGACGGACACGAGGAGGGACAGGAGGGGGAGGAGGTGGGAGGGAGGGAGGGGAGAAGGAGAACGCCAGTGGTGTTCTGACCAATCACAGACACAGTGGGGGAGGAGGGGGCGGGACCAAAGGCAGCGGGAGCCGCGGCAACAAGATCCGTAGCAACAGTAAGAACCAGACGTCCAGAAACAACATCACCTCCTCCTCCTCCTCCTCCATCCCCACCTCCAACGGGGGAGGAGGGGGGGCAGGCCCGGGGGGAGGTGGCCTGATGATGTCAGCGATGGCGGCGTCTCCCTGCTCGCAGCCGTCCCGCCTCGCCCCGCGCTCTCAGATGATGAAGCGCAGCCCGCCGGCCGTGCCCTCACCCCCCCGGCCCGTTCAGATGGAGAGACACCTGGTGCGCCCCCCCCCTCCCTGCCCCGAGCCCAGCTGCCTGCCGCTGGACTCTGGCTCCTCCCACATCATGACACGTGACGTGTGGCTCAGAGTGTTCACACACCTGAGCCAGAGAGAGCTGTGCGTCTGCATGAGAGTCTGCCGCACCTGGAGCCGCTGGTGAGTGACATCACAGGATGACATCACACTGTGTGGTTCAGGGTCAGCTGGAGACTCGCTGTGTTTTAACACTCAGCTCAGTGGTTCTCTGGAGTTGTGAGGTCCCTCCATCAGCATCTGTAACATCTGTAGTTCTTCAGTTCATCGTCTGAACTTCCTGTTTCTGTACTTTATCTCTCTGTGATCAATACTGTGTTGATCATCGAGGTGTGTTTAGAGGTCTAGTGTGCAGCTGATGGAGGTGATCAGTCTCTGATCAATAAGTTTATACACCTTTATTGACATGAGTTTGTTTTGACTGAAGTTTTTCCTGTTTTACTCTGAAAGTGTTTTAAGAAGTAAAAACCCTTAAAATTGACCAAACGGCACAAATCCCTGGACTTTAAGACCTTCAGAGGTTTTGACCCCTGAAGAACCCCGAACACCTGCAGGAAACCCATTAAAACCCCTTCATGTAATTTAATCCATTCATTGGTCCATTAATTAGCCCCAGATTTGGGGTTAAATTTGTGCCTTGATTGGAAAATAAAGGTTGTTTAAAGGAACATATTTTATGGGGTTGTAATAATAAATACTTGATGTGTAAATTCAGGGTAAATTTGTGTTCCTCTTGTTCGTTAATGAAGGGCTTTTGAAATCGGCCGCACAGTTCATTCATTAGGTTCATACCTGTTCTCTGCTCTCTGATTGGTCGATCAGCCCAGTTGAAGTTTTTTCTCTGCAGCCGTCTAAAACGAGTTCAGTTTTTTGTGTATTTATTTGTCAGGAAACATGAATCTTCTTCAAACAGAAGAGACGTTTTGAACCAGATTTCATTAAAAGTTAAATTTCCATCTGCAGCCTGAGCAGTCTAATGCACTTAATACAAAAACAATAAATTCCAACATACATACAGATCTCTGGTACGTGTTGGTAATAAGCAGCTGTTTAAACACAGATAATGTGGAATAAATGTTGTTTTCAGAGTTCAGTTTCGTGTCTGAAGCTTGTTTCTCTCCTTCAGGTGTTGTGATAAAAGGTTGTGGACTCAGATCGATCTGAGCCGGCAGCGCTCCATCACCCCCCCCATGCTGAGTGGTATCATCCGCCGACAGCCCGTCTCCCTCAACCTGGGTTATACCAACATCTCCAAGAAACAGTTAATGTGGCTCATCAACCGCTTACAAGGTGCCGCCAACACTTCCTGTTCACCTGTTGTCCTGATCCATGTTCAGTTCCACGGCACTAACGTTTTAGATTTCTGTTCGCCCTGAATATGTTATTTATATTTATTTAGGTTTTATTGTCCTATTTTAAATCCACAAACACGTCTACGGCGAGATGAACTGATACGAGGTGTCGTCGCCGGTGTAGTTTCATGTAACGTTAACTCAGTGTTGTGAGCTTTTTCTGGAGCTTTCAGCTGTTTCTCACATCCTTCTTCAGCAAATGAAACTCGCTCAGTCGTCATCACGTGACCGAAGACAGGTGGTCGTATACGTCCACTTGAGCAAGTTTCATTTGCTAAATGAGGCCGTGGGATACAGTCGAAAGCTCTCACACAAGCTAGTAAGTGAATGTTGAGTTTATATGTTGCGCAGATCCAGTGTTTGAGTCTCACCTGTCATCTCACCTGTCGTCTCACCTGTCGTCTCACCTGTCGTCTCGGTCCTGTTCAGGTCTGTTGGAGTTGAATGTGTCTGGTTGTCCGTGGCCGGCGGTCTCTGCTCTGTGTCAGGCCGTCTGTCCCTGTCTGAAGCTGCTGGACCTCAGCAGAGTGGAGGACCTCAAAGACTCACACCTGAGAGAGCTGCTGGCCCCCCCACCTGACACCAGGACAGGTGAGAGACACGCCGACGTCACCTGACAGAAAGACTGAGATTGAAACACTCTGTGGGAGTTCTTTTAATGAACCGTTGATGTTATTTTTATACACCAGATAATTATTCCAAAATTAACAGATTATTCAGTGAAGTCTGGTGTAAAGTAACAGTGAGGTCAGTTATCATGCAGCATCTTAATGAACTCTTTACTCTGTTCGAAAGACAGATTTAAGAAAAGTCTATTAATTTATCTGTTAATAATGCTTTAATAATAATGGATGATTAATGAATGAACAGTTAATAATTGATTGTAATATAATACATATCTTAATGGATTACTGCGTGGTGTAAGGGCTTTTAAAAGGGTGACAAATTTGACAAATTATTATTTTATTTTTAATTTTATGTATGTATTTATGTATTATATTTATAATTACACCTAAAAACAATGTGCCGGTAATAATGATGATGATAATAATAATAATAATAATAATAATAACGATCATCATCATTCATTTATTTCATACCTGTTCTCTGCTCTCTGATTGGCCGATCAGCTCACGGTGAAACCAGAGTGGGGCGTTTCCAGAACGTGACGGAGCTGCGATTGGCCGGTTTGGACCTGTCGGACGCCTCGTCTCGCCTGTTGGTGCGTTACGTTCCTCACCTGACCAGGTTAGACCTGAGTCAGTGTGGAAACATCACAGACCAGACGGTGCACACCCTCACCTCCCCCATCTCCCCCCTTAGAGAGAGCCTCACCCACATCAACCTGGCAGGTAAATAATAAATAAATTAGTATTTGTATATTCCTCCATGTTTACCTGTTGTCTTGATAAATACGAGGCATCATCGTGCTGTACAAAACCTCCATTGGAAGTACGTTCATTTTCACAACAGATGGACAATAGTCCGTCTCTCTAAACAGGAACTCATTTTTCTGAGTGCTGCGTCGTAATTAAGACACGATTTAATTTATTGATCCATGTTTACAGCCAGATATCTGAAAGGCTGAACAGCAGAAATATTGCCAATAAGATAAAGTAGCTGTGACAGAATTATAAGTGCCAGTAGAGCAGACTTTAAACAGTAAATCTTAAACTATAATTCTGGTGTTATTCAATATTTTCCAACAGTCCGTCTCTGACTTCCTGTCTGTGAGTCTCAGCTCTCATTGGTTCCTCCTGAAGACGTAAATCTTTTTAAAAACACAAATATTTAGTTTCATGTTTAAAAGTCTCAGTAATTTAAAACAGCTGCTCACTGTAGTTTTTATCAAACGAACAGGAGGAAATAGTGCATTTGTTGGGGACTATTTTCAGTGGTGGATGAATCCACATTTGGTGCTGTAGTGAGTATTATGGGGCAGCAGGACAGTGTGTGTGAGACTGAGTCAAAATAAACTACAGTGTGTGTGTTCATGGTGATGAAGGAACAACAGTGTGGCTCATTGATGGGTTTTAATAGCTTTTATGTCTCAGAGGAAGAAGAGATATCAGCTGTGAGACACACAGTACTTGTTAGTAGAAACATTCAGTGTTTGAGTCTGAACATGAAGACAAACAGACCAGAGTTACAGTTAAAGTCCAGAAATTAAAGGTAACTTACTACAAATGTCCAACATGAGCTATAAAGCAGCACATCATCAGCGTGTTGTGTACTGTTGTGTAGTTTCCTGACGGAGTTTGTGTGTTTCAGGTTGTGTGAAGGTGACGGAGCAGTGTGTCCCGTTGCTGCGTCGCTGCACCTCCCTGCAGACGGTCGACCTCCGCTCCTGCTCCCTCCTCTCCTCTGAGACCGGACAGCTGCTCTCCTTCCCTTCCCACACCTCCTCCTCTTCCTCCTCCACCTCATCCTCCTCGTCCTCTGCCACCACCACGGTCGCTGCTTCATCCTCCTCCTCCTCCACGTCCGCCTCTTCCTCCTCCTGTCCTCCTGAAGACAGAACGCTGCTAAAGAACAGCTAAAGTCCTCCATGTCATGTGACACTTGAGTCCAGATGGCCTATAAGCCCCGCCTCCCACTTCGTTACACTACAGACAGGTGAGGAGGAGGAGGAGCAGGAGGAGGAGCAGGAGGAGGAGGAGGAGGAGGAGGGACCTGTGCAACATTTCTCCTGATGTTGGAAAAAGTTTTGTTTTGTTGGCGAGTACAGCGACCACAGAAGAAGAAGAGGAGGAGAAACATATTTTGGGAAAGTTGTCGGTAATAGTTAAAAAAATAGAAACCCTGAGCATGTACATATTGTTCTCTGTACAATTTGGGTGTGTGTATATATCTGTAGTTTACTGTAAATGACCTTTAACCTTTGAACCCCCCGACCCCCCGAACACTCCTTTCCTTCCCTCCTTTCCTTCTATCCGTCCTTCCGTCCTTCCACCCTGCGACCAATCATCATGCCAGGCATCACCTGCTCGTCAGTAGCTGCAGAACAGGGAGAAGTGAAAAATCAATACTCGATAGATGTTGTCCAGATTTAGTTGCTGTGGTTTGAAAGGTGACAACCCCAACCCCCCCACCCCCCCCACCCACCCACACAGGAAGTCAGAAACGTGTAGGTCTGTCTCTGGGAACCATGTTTCAACTTTAAAATAAGAACAGTCTGACATTTGTGTCTCATACAGTGTAAATCAGACAGTTTGGGAGGTAGGCTAACAGTTTCCCTCTGCTTCCAGTCTTTGTGCTAAGCTAGGCTAAACACACATGTGTCTCTAAATTGGTTTCCATTTTCTCATCTGACTCTGGGGGAGTGGATTACCCTGAAATGTTAGATCTAAAAACGCATCTTTTCTGTATGCAGTCTGGTATGATTGGAGAGCCTCTGTGGTTACCCATAATACCCCTCTCTGTGCTCACACTGCGCTAATCCCCTGATCAAACAAACAAGACGACCGCGTCCTCAACAACGTCGACACGAAGACAGGAAGTCACTTTCTGCTCTGAACGGGAAGAAAAAAAGAAAAACATGGAGCCTCAGGTGGAAAATAAACAGTTTGATTTGTCTGACGAATGTTTTTATTATTAATTAATCTGCTGATTATTTCCTCGATCAATAGTTTGGTCTGTGAAACATCAAGACGGTCAAAAACCCAAAGATATTCCCTTAGTATCATGTCAGACAAGAAAACGCAGCAGATTCTGCTTTTTGAGAAGCTGGAACACATTTTGGGCACTTTTGCTTTCAGATGTCTGAAACAATTAATTGATTATCAAAACAATCGAGTAATCGATTAATTGACTAATCGCTGCAGCTGTAGTGTGAACGGGCTGCTGTTCCTGAGGACATAAGCAGCCAATCAGAGCGTGACGACGGACAGATGAATATAAATAATAAAGTATTAATCGTACCAGTCAGGAATTCGCTTCGTCCCAGAGCTCTCGCCCAGAGTTCACTACTTCTTCTCTGGACGAAGCGCTTCATTCACGAGGAACGTTTCAGTGTCGAGGCTGCAATCAGAGCGAACTCCGATCAGAATGAATGTAAACACACACACTGTGTGTTAGAAGTGTGTGTGTGATGGAAAACAGTGTTAATTATGATTGTATGAACCAGTGCTGGAGGCGTGAACCAGTAAGACCAGTAAGCTTTCAGTCAGCATGAGCAGGAGCTCGGAGCAGGGTCAGACATGCAAAGACAATTCAAATCTAATCGACTCAAAGTGTTTGAATCCCCGGAGTCAGTACAGAGGAAGTGATGACGTTTAGCTTCCAGTCTTTGTGCTAAGCTAGGCTAACAGTTTCCCCCTGCTTCCAGTCTTTGTGCTAAGCTATGCTAACCGGACCTCTGTACTGGAGATGAAACATATCTTGTAAAATGTGAGACTGTTCCTTTAAACGGCTCGCTGACTGCCGGTCGATCAGATCAGTGCGACAGTATTCTTTGAAGGCGGCGTCACAGGTGAAGGTTGTGCAGGTGTGGTTCTGGTTTCAGGTGTTCTCCTTCCTGTTTCCTCCTCTGTGAGTGTTTGTGTGAGTGTGATCAGACCGACAGCGCCGGGTGTGTTCAGTAACTGAGCCTCAGTGTCTTCGATGTTCGCCTCGATCATTCATCTTCCCCTCTTTGCTTTTTCTATCTTCCTCCGCCCGCCTGGTCCATCACCTCCGATCAGATTCTTTTGGGAAGTGATTGATCGTGTTTTCTCAGGAGTATTTTTTTTGTTTGTTTCTCTTTAAATCAGGTTTTAATTTATTTTTGTGTCACAGCAGCGCTCCCATCCAGTCCAAACACACATTCCTGCTTTCCTGCAAAAGAGAGAACCAGTTTGTTTTTTAGATTTCACACGGTCCCGTCTGTTTGAATGGATCTTTGTTGTTCTGTTTTCTACATTATGAACATTTCGTCGTGTGTTTTTGTTCAAATTACATCGATGAATGAATCTGTTTTCTGTGGCGGCTCATTTCTGCCAGGAAAAAAAAACCATGAAGTTATGAATAATGAAAATACTCGGTCAAGACTATGACTCCTATCTTGATTTACGATCTCATAATTTTTAATTTACTACTTTATAATCTGGTTTTAGTAAATTAAATTTAAAATACCATCTCACAGTCTTGATTTTGTGTCTCGAGATCTGGACTTACGATCTCAGAATCTTTAATATCTCATAAATTCTGTCACAATTTTGGCTCATTTTCATTTTAACTGATCATCTTGACATATGTAATAATTCAGATTCAGAAAGTCATGATCTTGACTCATTATTTTCATCAAGTTTAAATCAACAGATACTCAAATCAAAAGTCAACTCATCCCATAATCTTGATTTGCTGTTCTATAATTTACCACTCAGAGTATTTTCACGTTTTGTTCCTGACTTCATTTATTTTTTGCCTCTTGGCTGAACTGGGCTTCCGTAGTTTTCTCAGGGGTCTCACTTATGAAAACTCTAAGCAAAGTTTTGTAGAGCTGCAGTGATTAGTCGATTAATCGATTAGTCGATCGACAGAATCTAATAAATTGATTGTTTTTGTAATTTGGCTTTTGATCGGACAAACCAAGACATTTGATGAGGTCATCACGTGTTGTGATTGGCATTTTTCACTGTTTCCTGTTTTATAGACCAAACGATTAATTGAGAAAATAATCCGAAGATTAATCGATAACAAACAACTGATTTTGCCGTAAAGACGAACTTTGTTCACGCAGACGTTTTCATAAATGACGCCCGAATGTTTGTGATGGTGGAAAAGATTCATATCAATCAGCTGTTTATTTTGTTTATGTGTGAACTGGCTGTCTCTTTATCATGTGAGGCAGTGGCACTGAGGGGGGGGAGGGGGGGGCGGGTTATTGATTATTGACATGTTTCATATTGTTGTATCTTCAGACGTACACGACAAATCAAACAGCCAAACAAACGCTGGACGACAGTTATTATAAAACAACGAAGAGTTCAGTCGATGGGTCGCCTTGTGCTGGCTAGCATGTTGGTTAGCGTGTTCCACGTTAGCTTCACAGTAACGTGTTAGCTTCATAGCTCCTTAGCTAGCAGGTCAGTTTATTGTTGCGTTACTTCTGCTGCACTGCTCTCAGAAACACTGAACACCAGAGACAGAAAACAGGATCTACACTTTAAATTTAATATACAGAAAGAGCGGGAA
The DNA here is from genome assembly GCA_003416845.1 of Oplegnathus fasciatus. Classification (NCBI taxonomy): domain Eukaryota; kingdom Metazoa; phylum Chordata; class Actinopteri; order Centrarchiformes; family Oplegnathidae; genus Oplegnathus; species Oplegnathus fasciatus. The sequence continues at coordinate 181,700 of NTHP01000938.1, read as the reverse complement.
AACAGACGTTAGCACTGGCTCGCTAACATTAGCTAGCAAGCTAATCTTGTTCCTGTGGTTCAAAGTAATGCTAATGTTTAGCCACACCTGAGATCTGTGTTGGAAGTCCATTAGCAAGCTAAGCTAATACTCGCTAGCTACCTGGTGTTAGCTTGCTGGGGAACGTTAGCCACAGTCAGTAACGTTAGCTCATGACCACACTGATCTGGAGGTCACAAGCTAATGTTAGCGTAGCTTCTACCGTCACAAAGACATTTTATTCCACTGTGTCAAAAAAATGCTAATTAATTAATTAATTTAAGACCTTTTACTTCCAATGAGCTAGCTTATTAGCTCGTTAGTTAGCTTCGGTGACGAGCTAACACAGCCTTACTCCGTGCTGGTTAGCTCTTTCCACGTTAGCTACATGCTACCATGTTAGCGTTCGCTGGTTTTATTGTTCAACAAAATTAAGCCGAAGAACAAAGAAGTAAAGTAAAACCCACAATGGAGACCTCCGGCAGTGGAGTTAATTACATACAAATGAAGATTCATGTTATTGGAGCTGAATCGATTTGTTGATTAATCGATCAATCAACAGTTTGTGATAAAAACCGTCAACGTTATCGAGAGAAATCCAGACGTTCTGTGTTCGGCTGTTTTTCTGTCTGATTTCTGTGTAAACTGGATGTTTGGAGACTGAATGATTTTTATTAAAATGTGTTGTCGCAGTGCAGTCGAGGTAAAACACCCACATCCGTCTACATCAGCGGCCTGCTTCCTGTTAGCTGGTGGAGGACATAAAAAGTATTAGTAGTTAAACTTTACGTTGCCATGACGACGTCGTGCCATAAACCAGATCAACGTTTCACTGGGTCAGTTTTTATATTTAGTTTTTTGTATTCGGTTGTGATTTAGTTGTTTTTTTTACTGTGACTGTAACGTGGGGATCGACGCCTCGCATGTTCTGTTAATGACGCATATCACAGCTTCAAACTTCACCTAGCAACAAGTGAGGAGATCAAATCTGATTGGACGACAACCCCTGACTCCTGAAAGCTCTTATCCAATCAGACGGCCAGACATATCTCACCTGCTCTCTCTTCTCTATCTTAGTAAGAACTGAATCTCATGTTTTTATGATGTTTTAAAGATGCACTGGATCATCATCTTCATCACCTTCATCCTCACCTTTTGCCAAATGTAGTTTTTGTTGTGAAAAGGGGCATTTTATCCCGTATTTTTTTTTGTTTGCTTTTTGTTCTTTTTTATACTTTGTCCATGACTCTTCCGTTGTGTTGATGAGAAAAAAAGAGGAAGAAGTTGGAACAAAAAGTAAAAAGAGACACAAAAAGACCAACTCAAGGCAGCTACGTATGAGTGACTACTGTAAAATGACTAACTAATAAAGAAGCAATGGGTTTGTTTTTACGTCCTGGAGTCTGTTGGTTCTTTAAGAATTGATCATACATGGAACAGGAAGTCAAAGAATAAAGTCGTAGATAAACATGAGCCGGAGCTTTCTCATAACTTTATTATTTAATAATTGTGGACAAGCTAATGAATTATTCATTTAATCATTCACTTGTTTCTGCAGATTACCTTTAACATACAAATCTTTCCCTCATTTACAGCTGAGGACGAGCAGTCTGGTGTCGCGATCTGTGGAACTTCATTTAAAATACTGAACTTTCGTGCAGCTCTGAGGTACTTGTACTCGAGTGCTGTATTTATATCATCATCTTTGTACATTTAAATCATGACCAGCTGATAAAACATGATGTTGTTACAGATTGAAGCTTTCAGTCGCAATTTATGGTCTTCATCAAAGCTTCAGATGAAGCTGAACATTTGTTGATATTTCCAAACTCAGTCTTTGTTTCTTAATTATTAAAACATAAGGAGGATTTGACCTCAGTGCAGCTGAGCAGAAACCCTTCATGAGATATTAACCTGCAGACTGACCGCAGGTCAGACTGAAGGACTGCTTAACACGACGCCGCTGCGAGCAGGGTTCGAACCTGCGCGGGGAAACCCCATTGGATTTCAAGTCCAACGCCTTAACCACTCGGCCATCACAGCTGCTGTGAGACCAGCTGAGACTCAAACAGAGTGTCTTCATACTGTAATACCACAGTTACTGCAGTACAAGTACTGGTACTACTGCAGTACAAGTAGTGATATCACAGTTACTGCAGTACAAGTACTGATACCACAGTGTAGAAATACTTTGTTACAAGTAAAAGTCCTGCATTCAATCAATCACGTTTATTTGTCACATGTAATCATATAAGGTACAATCACAGTCATTCAGGATCCTAGTGGTCTGAGGGTAGAAGCTCTTCCTGAGTTTCTCAGTGCTGGCCTGGTGTATCCGGTATCTTTTTCTCAACCTCAGCAGGGAGAAAAGGCCGTTATCCGGGTGGTTGGGATCCTTAATGATTCTCCTAGTCTTAGTCTTACACCGTCTGCTGTAAATGTCCTTTAGGCAGGGTAGAGCACCGCCTATGACACGTTCAGCCGAACAAACCACTCTTTGCAGGGCCTTGAGGTCCTGTTCGGTCCTGTTCGGTGCTGTTCCCGTACCAGGCAGTGATGTTCCCCGTCAGGACGCTCTCGATGGTGCAGGAGTAGAAATTCCTCAGTATCTGAGGGGATATCTGGAATTTCCTCAAGCGTCTGAGGTGAAACAGTCTCTGCCTTCCTCACTGCAGAGTCAGTATGCAGCGCCCAGGTCAGGCCCTCTGTGATGTGGACACCAAGGTATTTGAAGCTGTCCACCCTCTCCACCGAGGACCCGCTGATGTTAAGGGGGGCGTAGTTCCTCCCCTGCTTCTTCCCAAAGTCCACTATCAGCTCCTTAGTCTTACTGACATTCAGAAGCAGGTTGTTGTCCTGACACCAGCGGGTCAGGCCCTCCACCTCCTTCAGGTTGGCCTTTTCATTGTTATCTGTGATCAGGCCCACCACAGCTGTGTCGTCAGCAAACTTGA
>NTHP01000938.1:159423-173620 GCA_003416845.1 Oplegnathus fasciatus | reverse complement strand
ACACACACACACACACACACACACACACACACACACAGCCTGCTAGCGTTAGCATTTCATGGACAGAGCTACACCCATCTGATGTGGTGAGGGCTGCAGATCTGTGTTTGTCCAACACGTTATAATATAATGTTACAGACGTTTAAAGGGTCACAAACATGTTCTCTCTGCCTGCGCCTCAGTACCATGTTGGACATGTAGCGTCAAAGATGCAGTTAATCAAACAGGCAGAGGGCTGCAGCTGATGATTATTGTTAGTTCAGATCATTACAGTGTTCTGGAGATCTCTACTGAAGTGAATGCAGGATTTACTCTTCAGGTTTGGTCTGTAAGATGTCAGAAAATAGTGAAAATGTCTGCTCCAGTTTCAGAGAGTCCAAGGTAACGTCTCTGAGTCCAGAACCCAAAGAAACTAGTTTGATCGTCACAAGAGACAGAAAACGAGCAGATATTCACTCGTGAGGAGCTGGAGAGCAGAAACACTGATTATTTTCTGTCGACTAATCGTTCAGCTCCACCCTGCTGGATAATCCAGAGAACACTTTGAGGGTGGAGGCAGAAACTTGAACAAAGAAAAAGCACAAGGAGAGAGAAGCTGATGTAGTTACAGTGAACTGATCTGTGATTTGTTGTTCATGGGGCAGAAAATCAATGATGGCAGTATTTCTGGTTTTATCAAACCTGGTTTCACTTTGAATCAAAACTGATGCTTTTAATTTGCTGAGTAATGAGGAGGAAGTCTGAACAGCTTTACAGAAGTAGAGCTCAGTACTGAAGCTCAGCTGTTTTATTAAGCTGCGTTTCCACCAAGCCCAGCCCAGCCCAGTCCAGCCCAGCCCAGTCCAGCCCAGCCCAGTCCAGTCCAGCCCAGCCCACTTCAGTTCAGTTCGTTACACATTAGAACGGATATTTTCACGTTTCCATTGTCAAAAGTTGTGGCTGGTACCAAAAGAACCGCTCCATACCGTCCCCTTTTTTCGTCACCTGTCTGTTGAGGTACCTAGCACACTGACCCGGGACTTAAAGGTGGAGCTAGAAGCACTGCAGTCCGCTGATTGGTCAACAGAATCGTCACGCTACTTACGTGCAGATGTGTGATGCTGCCAGAGCGCACCTGAACGACTCTCAACTCATGCGCTGAGTAACATGCAAGAAAACGTTCCCCCTTAAAATTTGCCGGTAGCTGACGGTGTAGCCTTTGATCAGCACAGTGAGTTAAAGTATTTTTCTCCAGTCTACAGCGAGCTCACGTTAACCAGTAAAGATGAAAAGGCAGAAAAACATCCTTTCTTATTAGAAACTTGTACAACTTTTCCTCAGAATGGATGTTTTGAATGTGGCTTCGTTTGCTCGACACAAGTATGAAATCATCTGCTTGCGTGGTTGACGCGCTGTTACCATCCGGTAACAACCCCGCCTACATTTAAAAGTACTGTCTGTGGTGGAAACACAGAACAGATCTAAGGTTTAGGTACATATAGGTACAGGTTTCAAAGGTACTATACCAAAAGTGTTTGGTGGAAACGCGGCTTTAGACTGAAATGTGTCTGCAGCACTGAGTCATTGATGCTCTAATAGAACATTTTTAAATGATAATACACTGTAACCCTGCACTGCCTGTGATAATGTTATATACCATATAAATTCATAGCTTTAATTATTCTACATGAAAACATCATAAAGACCTGATGAGATATAAATGTTTTTACTGTTTAAATCAACCTGAGAGTTTTAATGAGACATGACCATGTGTACCGTTCCTACCATGATATGTCTCTTTAATATCTCCAGTTGTATCAGGTCACTGTGGGCAATATTGCACATTAAAGAGAAGAACTGACAATACTACATTTTATTATTTTGACCAATGTCAGGTATTTCATTCACAGGTTCAACCACCATCTACTGCGTCATAATATATACTGATGATCAGAGCTTGACATTAACTTTTCTGCTCACCAGCCACTGTGGCTACTAGATTTCCTAAGTTAGTAGCCACTCAGCATTTTCACTAGCCACAGTTTTCTTGTTGGGAAGTTACATTTTATTTGATTAAAGTTGACTATGGAGTGCTACAATTTACTTGAAGAACTAGATTTACCACCCTTTTAAATGTAAATGACCACTTTAAACACCCAAATCAAGACTTCGTAAAATGTAGAACACTACAGTCATCAAACATTCAGCTCTGATCAGGTGTGTGAAGCTTCTTTTATATGAAAACATGCAAATGATTAAGACAAAGACATAAAGAGAGGAGTTTCTTATTGCATATAATAAAAGTGGTGCAGGGCTGTAGAAGATTAACTGAAAAGGTAAAAATTAAACTTTGTCTATTTAAATATTTATGAACAACAGCAGGAAATAATACACAGTAGAAGAAATCAATGCAGTAGAAAACAAATTCATTTGTCTCAATTCACATTCACAGAAGTTTACTTCACATTGTATGCAGAGGTGTAGTGCTGTTTGTGCACCGGTTTAGTGATGATCGGATTATTGGAAGTGGCAGAGCGTCGTTCCGGCAGCACTACACGTATGATTGTGTGTGTTTGCCACCCGCCAAAGTGGCTAGTAAGAGTGTGTGTTACGCGCCACAGCTGAATTTTACCTGCATTTGGCGGGTGGGCGGGTGCTAACGTCAAGCCCCGCTGATAACTCTAAAAATGCACATGTACTGTGATGGAGGATTTTCTGTGTTGCCCAGTTGTGAAATATTGAATATCTTAACATTCAAGATTCAAAGCTTTATTGTCCGATGCACAGAGAACAAGTTGTTCTGTACAATGAAAGTCTTCACCTGCCGCTCTTAACAACAGAAATACTTCAAAAATATAACAGAGGAAAGAAAATACGTAACCAAATATCAAACAGTCTTATAATGTTCTGTCAGTATGAAGATATAAATGTGATTTAAAAACACGTTTGATGTCCGTAAGGACCAAACAAATCTTAACTCAAAGTCCACTTACTGGCCTTTTCCAGGACTTTCAACTGCATCTTGCAGTCTTCATCTGCAGATAGTTTGCTCAGTTGGACTCGTGTCCCACAACTTCACACCTGAAAAACGTGAGTTGAGGTTGAAAGCCCTGGAAAAAGCTAGTAAGTGGACCTTGAGTTATTTCCAAAGTCAAGAATGACTCAACAGCACATGTGAGGTTGTTTAAGTTCTGAGACTCTTCTGGATCTCAGAGTTTCGTCTCCGCTGCAGCAGATAAAGCCCTATAAAATGTCTGAGTGTGTTCGAAATCCCATACTAACATACTGCGTACTACATACTAACGTGCTGCGTACTGCATACTAACGTGCAGCGTACTACATACTAACGTGCTACGTACTACATACTAACGTGCTGCGTACTGCATACTAACGTGCTGCGTACTACATACTAACGTGCTGCGTACTACATACTAACGTGCTGCGTACTACATACTAACATGCTACGTACTACATACTAACATACTGCGTACTACATACTAGCGTGCTGCGTACTGCATACTAACGTGCTGCGTACTGCATACTAACGTGCTGCGTACTGCATACTAACGTGCTGCGTACTACATACTCATTCAGTACTGCATACTACATACTCAGTCCATACTGCGTACTACATACTGCGTACTACATACTACATACTCAGTCAGTACGTACTACATACTCACATATATGTGAGCTCCTGCTCTTTTCCTCTTAACTGTACCTTAACGTCACTCGCTATCATTCATAATTATTTTATCCAACGGTTAATTATTTAAACCGTCTGCCTGGCAGTCTGCCATTGGACAGTCTGAAGAGCCAAAATGCATTATGGGGCGGTTGAGTATGTCCAGTAAGCTCACGTCTCATCCTCAGAAACTGTTGCTAATATAGTTTACATCTGAGTATTTCTCACAAACTTAAAATCTACAAACTGCAGCTGGAACACACTGCGTACTCAATTTTACATCATAGTATGTTATAGTGAGCAGCAGTAGCTTAGCGTGAGCAGCAGTAGCTTAGCGTGAACAGTATGTCAGCCCCAGTCTGAGAATCGCAGTCAGCCATGTTGGGGGTTTGTTTCTTCAGTTTGGCGGTTGTGGTAAATGTTCAGGCTCAGATGAGACGTGGCCGGTAGCTTCTGTTGGAGTGATCCTTCTTTGTTTCTGGCTCAGTTCTGGCTGAGCCGAATGGATGAAGGAACAATGTCCAACAACACGTAGAGATAAACATGAAGGTTTTATTCTTGTTGTCCAGATGGCAGAGAGTGTTTCAGGACTGAGACTCTGTGGAGGACTCAGTGTGGGAAATAAACCAGATGTGGTGGAAACGTCAGATTGAGTTGTTGAGTCGAAGAGCAGCAGCAGGTTCAGAAGGAAAATGAAGTGAGAGAGAGCAAAGTTGAATAAATAAGTGGACGTGGAGCTGGAACACAGACAGGTGGAGCTGCTGGTCGAGGTGCGTTCAGTGTCGTGGGTGTAAAGAGCTCTTCTGACAGCCTGACGGAGCTGCAGAGGAGGACGTTGATGGTCGGACGTTAATGTTGTGCAGAGTCATGGAGGTCTGATGCATCAGAGAGCATGATGGGATATTGATGATACTGATGACACAGCACCAATGGTCAGAAATATAATATGGAGCATCACTGTAACATGGTGTTTCGACAAAGTGACGGGCGAGAGGAAGCCGCTCACACACAAAGATCAGATACTAGTTTATTTATGTCATACAGGAAGTGATCAACCAGGAAGGCATTAATTTATAAAATATAAAGAGTTGAACCACAAACCAAAAATATTTCAGGTTCATCAAATGACCAAAGTTATAGAACACATTGATAGTTCTGTCTGTCCGGTCAGATCCACCAGCTGCTCAGGGTCTGAACCAGCAGCGCCTCGGAGGGACTGTTGCTGTTACTCTGAATAAAAACAGAAATCTCAACATGTTTCTACAAAAACCTTTTTTTGTACATTTCCAGACATCTTTCTCTGCTTAGTATTCTCCAGTCGGATGTTTCAGACGTGTCGAACTGTTGAACTCTCTTGACGTCGAACACATCAGTAAAACACAGAACAGCAACACTCGAGTTTAGGGCCACTTCACAGGGAACTGTAGATTTTAGACTTTTATGACTTTCTGATGTGATTATTCAGCAGCTGGATTTCGTGATCTTGCGTTTAGTGTCGAGGATTACGTGCTACATTCAGGCTCAGTTCTCATGCAGCTTCCAGTTGTGTGAAATCTCAAACCAGGAGAACAAATGTGGAGACAGCGACAGAAACTGTGTCGAGATACTTTCAGGTCTTTAGTGTTTAATTTACAAGTGATGACCAAAGTCGGCCATAAATCCACAGAACAGGACTGCTACCTGCTGTGTTTTCTCTGTAATCTTACTGTGTCTTTCTGCTCCTCCCCCCTCCTCCTCCCTCAGCCCACATTCCTGGTGGAGTTGTCTAAAGTGTTGGCAAACCCGGGGAACACTCAGGTGGCTCGAGTCGCTGCCGGTCTGCAGGTGAAGAACTCTCTGACATCCAAAGACCCCGACGTCAAGACACAGTACCAGCAGAGATGGCTGGCCATCGACGCCAACGCTCGCCGCGAGATCAAGAACTACGTAAGGACTCTGAACGCGTCCACACGGAGTTAATTTATCTAATGTTTACTGTATCCTCATGTCCGACCCTCTCCGTCTGTCCGTCAGGTTTTACAGACTCTGGGCACGGAGACGTACCGGCCCAGCTCGGCGTCACAGTGCGTCGCCGGCATCGCCTGCGCAGAGATCCCAGTTAACCAGTGGCCAGAGCTGATCCCACAGCTGGTGGCCAACGTCACCGACCCCTCCAGCACCGAACACATGAAGGAGTCCACGCTGGAGGCCATCGGATACATCTGCCAGGACATCGTGAGTGATCAGACACGAACAAATACACGAAGCTCTGGAAGCTTTTGTTCTGTCATAATGCAAACGTTACACATTAACCTGGTTGTGGTTCCTTCAGGACCCGGAGCAGCTGCAGGAAAACGCCAACCAGATCCTGACAGCCATCATCCAGGGCATGAGGAAGGAGGAGCCCAGTAACAACGTCAAACTGGCTGCTACCAACGCCCTGCTCAACTCTCTGGAGTTCACCAAAGCCAACTTCGACAAGGAGGTACTCAGATCCACACCACTTCCTGTCCTCAGATACACGCCACTTCCTGTCCTCAGATACACGCCACTTCCTGTCCTCTGTTGGTTCCTCTGTAGTTTTGGGGAACCCTGAGGTGCAGATCAGTGAGATTAAAATTGAAACACGTCTCAGAACTGGTGAAAAGTTGTGCGACAGGTTTTAATTTTTTCTCCAATGTGTGAACTTAAAGGTGGAATTTGTTTGACTGTAAGTAGAAACACAGCGAGTGAGAAGGTGCTGTTTTAAGATGATTGTTGACTTGTTTCAGACGGAGAGACACTTCATCATGCAGGTGGTGTGTGAAGCGACACAGTGTCCCGACACCAGAGTGAGTGACTTCATGACTTTAATGATTCAGTTAAATGTTTACATGTTTACTGTGAACTGGTTTTTTGTTCTGTGTGTTTATACCTGTGTGGTGTGTTCAGGTGCGCGTGGCGGCCTTACAGAACCTGGTGAAGATCATGTCTCTGTATTATCAGTACATGGAGACCTACATGGGTCCTGCTCTGTTTGCGGTGAGACACCAACACACAGATCAGCCTCACACATGGCTGCCTGGATCTCATGTTTATTCCCCTTTTTATTTTGTCCAACAGTTTGAAGGTCTTTATTTATAAATGCATACGAAGGACGAGTGTGTTTACAGTCATAGAAACCTGTATCTCCAGATAAATAATAAGTCACAGCTGACACCAGTCGAAGGCTGCACTCCTCATCTCGACTGAAAGCAAACAAAGAAAAGTAAAATATAAAAACAAGACGCCTAATGCGAAGTGATGAAATAAACAAGGTACAAATAACTGAAGACAAATGAAGTGTAGTTGTGGACAGTTCGGCCTGTTAGTGAGTTTAATGAAGTTGTTAAAGTGGTGCCTGCAGTGACAACCAGATAACCAGAGAAGAAACTAGAATGACATCTTTTCACAAAGTTCACAAATATCCTTTTTTTCTCCTCAACTTCTTTCTACCTTCACTTGCCTCCGTCCTCTCATCTTCTTCTTCTCCTTGTCTTTCTCTTTTTTTCTCTCCCTCTCTCATCTTGTCTTCCTCCTCTCAGATCACCATCGAGGCGATGAAGAGCGACATCGATGAGGTGGCCTTACAGGGCATCGAGTTCTGGTCCAACGTCTGTGACGAGGAGATGGACCTGGCCATCGAGGCCTCAGAGGTCTGTGTAAGCAGACTTGATTACATAAACAACTTTTAAAGGTCCAGTTTTTTAAAACCACCCCCCTTTGACTGTGTCCTTTTGGTCTCTTCCTGTTTGCTCTCGTCCAATGACAGGCCTCGGAGCAGGGACGCCCCCCGGAGCACACTAGTAAATTCTACGCCAAAGGGGCCCTGCAGTACCTGGTCCCCATCCTGACCCAGACCCTCACCAAACAGGTAACAGACCTGGACCTGAGCTGCTCTGTGACTGTTTCCGTTTTTTTGTGCTTATTTTTGGGAACTTAATTTAGATTTTGAGGTTTTCAGGTTCATCTCAGCAGCGCCACGAGTTCTTGGGACATATGAAACTGCATTTCCCAGCTGTGTTCTGTAGTGTCAAGTGACCTTTGACCCTGACTTTTGTAGGACGAGAACGACGACGATGACGACTGGAACCCCTGTAAGGCAGCAGGTGTGTGTCTGATGCTGCTGGCGACCTGCTGCGAGGACGACGTGGTTCCTCACGTTCTGCCCTTCATCAAAGAACACATCAAACACCCTGACTGGCGCTACAGAGACGCCTCTGTCATGGCCTTCGGATCCATCCTGGAGGGACCTGAACTCAACCAGCTCAAACCCCTCGTCATACAGGTCAGTCACTGACTGACCAGCTCAAACCTTCCACGTACGGCCTCATAAAGGAGGTTCTGCAGAGAACTGGATCCTGCTAATGCTGCTCCTCTGTCATGTCATTAACATGCCCCCCTCCCCTGCAGGCGATGCCGACTCTGATTGAGCTGATGAAGGACCCCAGCGTGGTCGTGAGGGACACCACAGCGTGGACGGTGGGGAGGATCTGTGAGCTGCTGCCTGAAGCCGCCATCAACGAGGTCTACCTGGCCCCCCTGCTGCAGTGTCTGATTGAGGGCCTGGGAGCCGAGCCCAGAGTGGCCTCCAACGTCTGCTGGGTGAGCTGGGGGTTCTGAGGTGTGGAGGGGTCACTGAATCCGTCGGGGGGGATTGTAAGGTTACGGAAGGTGCTGGTGCAGCAATCAAACACAGGACATGATGTATGTTTCAAGTCTGTGGGACTCAATAAATCCGTCTTGAGATATCTTGGTGTCCTGCAGACAGAAATAAAGTGAGTATTCAGGAAACGTTCAGACCTTTTCAGCTGCAGGAACCTTTTTAGGAACTCTGTAAACAACAACACATGACTCTGTTTCCTCACAGCTGTGATGGGATGGAAACACGAACAGGAAAGCCTCAAAGGGATGTTTAGTTTCTGATCGTTACTACTTAGTTCCTGGAACTGTTTGATTGAATAAATGATGTGTGTTAGGAAAGCTCTGGCTGGAAGATGAAGGTGAGAAAGCATCAACACAAACAGAAGCTGATGAATGAACGTCCTCTTTGTTTCTGCTGTCAGGCCTTCTCCTCTTTGGCTGAAGCAGCTTATGAAGCCACAGACGCTGCAGAGGACCAGGAGGAGCCCAGCACCTACTGTCTGTCCTCGTCCTTCGAAATCATCGTCCAGAAACTCCTGGAGACCACAGACAGGTAGCGAGGGAGATGGGTGGTGGGAACTGTTTTCGTAAAAGTGGCTCCAGGTCATTTGGTTGAGAAATGGTTTTAGTACCAAAGTCAGATTTTGGCTGTTCGATAAAGACCAGTGTCACAGTGTCTCACCACAGAGACTGTGAGTGACGGCTTCCTGTTGCAGAGACTTCCTGGTTTCAGTGTAGACTGAGAAACGTTCAAATGCAGCCGAGTGTTCGACTGCTCGCTGAACCAAAGAGGAAAGTTTAGAGATAAAAATGTGTTGCAGAAACAGACAAATGTAGAAAATGCTGTCAGACATTCACGTTTGTTTGTCCTGCCTGCAGCTTTTGTTTTTATAAAACTTCAACAGACTCAACAGGGTGAGTTTATCAGATTATACATGAGGTCAGAAAGGGAGATGAAGGTAGACACTCGGGTGCTCTACTGATCAGTGTCACAGTGATCAATGGACAGAAATATCCAATCAGAGTCCTTTTAATATTGTCTAGTTGATCCGAAATAACAGCTGTAGCTACTAAACCTGACGCACCTTATTTCTCACAAGCTGTCCAAATACTGAAGGCCCTGATTCAAAAATCTGAATTTGATCAGCCAAGTAAATTATTGATCTGAGATGAATGAAAGTTAAACTGGGAGAATGTGATCCACTACAGGAAATGAAAATCTTTTGTACCCAAATTTGACCCTTTATGGACATTTTGACTGCGAATAGATTGAAACCGTCACGTGAATAATGAGCTTTAATGCCTTTAAATGAATATAAATGTAAATCATGTTGCTATAGTGATGGGATGTCGTACTTTGTCCTGATGATGCGTTTTCTCCGCAGGCCCGACGGCCACCAGAACAACCTGCGCTCTGCTGCCTACGAGGCTCTGATGGAGATCGTCAAGAACAGCGCGAAGGATTGTTACCCTGCGGTCCAGAAGACCACTCTGGTCATCATGGAGAGACTGCAGCAGGTCCTCCAGATGGAGGTGAGACACCCGGGGGAGGGGAGGAGAGGGGGAGGGGGAGGGGAGAGGGAGAACGAGGCACTTGTGGTTATCGGTGATAGTGCAGAGATGCTAAAAGAATAAAGAGCGATAGATTTGTGTGGCAGCAAGTTAAAGTCGGCTTTTAATTTTCAGAAACATCCTGTTTGCATCTGCTGCCTTTTCCTGTGTAATGATGTAACTTCCTGTGTCCCCAGTCTCACATCCAGAGCACCTCAGACAGAATCCAGTTCAACGACCTGCAGTCACTGCTGTGTGCCACTCTACAGGTGAGACAACACACCTGAGCCGTCAGTCAAACACACTGTTACTTTGAGTTGTGTTCATGCTCTTGTTGTGACAAAAGCGTTGTGGACTCACTGTTTCCTGCCTGTTTGCAGAACGTCCTCCGTAAAGTGCAGCATCAGGACGCCCTGCAGATCTCAGACGTGGTGATGGCGTCTCTGCTTAGGATGTTTCAGAGCACCGCCGGCTCCGGGGGAGTTCAGGAGGACGCTCTGATGGCCGTGTCCACACTGGTCGAAGGTACACACTCTGAAACACACACACATCACTGTAAAGGTAGTTGAGACTGTGTTTGACTGCTGACTGCTGGTCTGTGTGTTTCAGTTCTGGGCAGCGACTTCCAGAAATACATGGATGCCTTCAAGCCTTTCCTGGGAATCGGACTGAAGAACTACGCCGAGTATCAGGTACTGTGACAGTCCGGCCTCACCTGTACCTGGTGTCGACCTGCGATCTGGACAGTGACATCTGATCCACAGGCCTTTACATCCACACCTGGTGTTAATACGTGTTATTAACTGTGAATATTCAGGCATTAATGTGGAAGCCGTGCACGTGTAGATTATATCTGTAAAAACAAACACATTTCCTTTCTTAGGACACAGATTATTATTTTCCGTCTATGATACAGAGCGTTGTGCAGTTTGGAGTCGGTGCGGTCGTCTCACTTCAGTTTTGTATCCGCTCAAAGTCGAGATTCAGACGCTGGAGTCGAGTTTTCAAACTGTTAACAAACAGGATGTTGTCTCTGGCTGAAGTAGCTTTCATACTGTGTGACTGTGATGTGGTCATAAAAAGGTCTGAAAGTCTGAAATTAAACCAGCAGAAAGCCGGAATAGACGAGACATGAGGTCAAACAAATAAAGATACAAACAGAAACATTTCTACCATCTCAGATAAAAGTACACATCAAATACAGAGTCATGGAATATTTCTGTGTATTTATATTCATCAGCCTGCAGACCAACAACACAGTGAAGTCACAACATTTTCATTGGAATAGTTACAGAAACAGACCAAGAACTCAGAGCTTCATCTCCCCCTCACTGTGTCATGATGATGATGATGATGATGATGATGACGATGACGATGATGTGGTTGCAGGTGTGTCTGGCGGCGGTGGGTCTGGTGTGCGACCTGTGCAGAGCTCTGATGTCCAACATCCTGCCTTACTGTGACGAGATCATGCAGCTGCTGCTGGAGAACCTCGGGGTGAGGAAGAGGAGGAGGAAGTGTTGTCTCACCCTCCATTCTCTCTTTTTTAGCTGTTCTAACATGAACTCTGTGTGTTCAGAACGAGAACGTCCATCGGTCGGTGAAGCCTCAGATCCTCTCTGCGTTCGGCGACATCGCTCTGGCCATCGGTGGAGAGTTTAAGAAATACCTGGACATCGTGCTGGACACCCTGCAGCAGGCCTCTCAGGCACAGGTGGACAAGGTAAACACACACAGGAAGCCATGTGATCATGCCAACAGGAGCGGCAGAGGAGCATCACGTCTCCACACAGACACTTATTGATGGATTAGTTCCAGCTGTAACGAGTGTGTTTGGTCTGTGATGATAACTCATGCACCACGCTGACTGTGATGTAAAACCAACCACGTTTATCTGAGACCGCCACACGTTCATCCTGTTCACTGACCTGACGGAACGTTACAGCTCCGTCCAGCGGCTCGTCCACAGGGTTGGCGGATCGATCCCCGGCTCGTCCGGTCCACATACTGAAGTGTCTTTGAGCAAGTTTAAATGTGCTTTGGATAAAAGCAGCTTTATTGAAGCAGCCATTTTACCCACACAGTTCAGTGAGGGTGGAAACTGCTGCTCAGAACTTTAGTTTTGTTTACATCCTGATTTAAATCACTTTCATTTGAGCCTGCGTTTTATTTTGGCAACATTTAGATGTTTTTCAGAAGTTTTGTTTTTGTTAAATAAAAGTTTTTGTACAGAAATTTTCAAAGGAAATCTTTATCAGATCAGTTTGGTGTCTGTGCTGATATTCAGGTTTCTTATTCATTCACTACGAGACGAAGGTGTGAAATAAAATCTAGTTTTAAGGAGTCTGTAGACCCAGATCCACAAGTTACAAGTAGTGTAGAAGGACTAGAACCTGAGAAACTGGACTCCACGGCTGGAATAATGTTTGTATTTTTCTTTGTGTGTTCAGACGGACTACGACATGGTGGACTACCTGAACGAGCTGAGGGAGGGCTGCCTGGAGGCTTACACCGGGATCATCCAGGGCCTGAAGGGGGACCAGGAGAACGTGCACCGTAAGAGAAACAGTCTGATGACATGACCACACACACTGTCAGGTGACGTCGGTTCCTCCTCCTGTGTGAAGTCCATCAGGAGGATTTTACGACGTCGCAGAGAAATTCGGGTCTTTTTCACCCAGAAAGCTTCAGGCTGCGGCCAGAATCTAAAGACTTCCTGGTTTTGCGAGACCCGACAAACAAAACTGACAAGGCTGAAATCTTTTAGTTCTCAACATTTGTTCTAATCTTTGTTTTCTTCCCTCCCTTCCTTCCTTTCTACCTCACCTTCTTACCTGTCTCCTCTCCTGTTCCTCCTCACCTACTCCTCCCTCCTTTCTTCCTTCACTACGTCTCCTCTCTTTCCTCTTCATCTCCTTCCCTCTGTGCTTTCTTTGTTCCCCCTCTCCTCTCTCCTCCCCCCCTCTCCTCTCCTCCCCCCTGTAGCTGATGTGATGTTGGTTCAGCCTCGGGTGGAGTTCATCCTCTCCTTCATCCACCACATAGCCGAGGATGAAGATCACTCTGATGGAGTGGTGGCCAACGCTGCCGGACTCATTGGGTAAGGAGGGGGGACGCAGGGGGGAGGTTTGATTGACAGGTAGTTCTGGTCTGTTGATTGATGACTCACCTGTGGAGGATTAATGAGCACGAAGCATCAGATCCACCTGAACTGTTGATCTGGTGTGTTTAAGTGTGTGTTGGTCCATGAAGAGAACTCATGCACCACTCTGAGTGTGTGATGAACAACCAACCACATCGTCTGAGACCAACACACACACACACACACACACACACTTCATAATTTTCCAAGGCTTCAATCTGCAACGACTCATCAATGATCGATTGATCATCGATCGACAGAAAATTCATCTGCAACTATTCTGATGCTCGATGAGCTGCTTCCTGAAACTGAAGTTCTTCACACAGCCGTCTTTAGATCGCTCGTTTTACTCGATGTACATGTTTCAGGATTTTACAGACAAAACGATTCATGTATAAAGTGAGAAAATAATCAAATGAATCGATACTGAAATTAATGGTTGGTTGCTCAAGTCACAGATGTAACATCGGAGTGATTTACATCATAGATTCTGGAGGAACTGGTCGCATTTATGAAGGAAAAACCATGAAACTTTTTATCTTAATGATTCGTTTTTCCTCCGTTTCTTTTACAGTGGAAACCTCTGATGGTGATCACGTCTGTCGGTCAAATCGATCACTATAAGCAGATGATCATTGCAACCGATTTTTTTTTCTTTTGCTTTATTTCTCATGCAGATGGCCATCTAATTGGCATTTGTATATTTATTACATGAATATAAAGTAATGAAACGGACAGCTTCACTGTTTGACTACACGAGGTCGCCCGAGGAACACCAAGTTTCACTGCTGCGGCTCGTTGGCTCGTTTTAGGCAGTTCGTCAGAAGCTTCGAGGAGACGACGTTTTTCATTGAGAGAAAATGACTTTCTTTTTCCCGTCATGATTTGAACGTGCACGCCGCACCAGCCTCGGGTAGCCAGCTGGAAGCAGACGGGTTACCATGAGGCAAAGTATCATGGGAGGAAAGTAAAAAAAAAAACCTGTAGTTTTACATGTTTTCCAGATGTTGTCATGTATGAAAAGAGCCAAAATGAACACTGTGAGCGACTACTTGATCACTATAAGAGGTTGATCACTGTATGTTGTGTGAATTTAAGCTGTTCTGTTTTTTTAGTTAGTCGACTTTGTCATTTTGAAATCTGACATTTTTCAGGTTCATTTTTAAAATGTTATCAGGCCGGATGATGATGATGATGAT
>NTHP01000938.1:115990-130915 GCA_003416845.1 Oplegnathus fasciatus | reverse complement strand
CTGAGACACAGAGTACCTGAGACACAGAGTATCTGAGACACAGAGTACCTGTATCTGTGTCGTCAGTCAGTCCAATAAAGTTGGAATGTTGTTTGGTATTTATGTGTGATTGTTTTTATTTATCAGTCAGCTGAACGCCTCCTGGTTTACTGTACAGAGTTCATGTGGAATAACCTCATCGATCAATGTCACCAACAGCCAATCACATGCTTTATGTGTGTGTGTGTGTGTATGTGTGTCACCCACTGTAACATCCGGTGACATCATAGCAGACCCGTCTTTCCGTCAGCCCGTCCCCGCTGCAGATGGATCCGTTGTGAGCTCGATGAAGACACTGACGCTCTCGGATCTGACTGCCGCCATTTTGCTTACATTTGATCCCCCGCCCAGTGAACGGGGGTTTACACTCCTGCCATGGCGACCACTCTGACCACATCCCATCCACTGCAAACAGACAGGAAGTTACACTGATGTGTGTGTACGCCTCCATCACTGCAGTACATCAGTCATAAAAGTACAGAAGTACTCTCAGCTTCATGTAGTATCAGTGTCAGTCGTAACAGTTCTGGTTGTGACAGATATCTGATTCTATGTGACATTATCAGATTGTTAATACTGAAGCATCAGTGTTAGAGCAGCATGTGACTGTTGGAGCTGCTCCTAGGGGTCGGGCCCCTCCAAAGCAAGCGTTTTGCGTGCTGCTGTAGTTAGTGGTCATTTTTGTGATGCTAGTCCCGACGATTGACAGCAGATTGTCAAACTGTCCCTGACTCGTCCTAAAATAAGCCTTGAACCGACCATCATCCAGGCGAAGCTTTGGGACCAGCTGGTGGTACTCCCCGTGATTTCCCCTCTTTCTGAGGGTCTCATGTACCCACATGGAGCTCTGTGTCCAGCGTACTGTTTGGTAACAGCCTCTCACCCTCACTCAGAACCAGAGCAGGTGACCTCCACCTGTCCATTTTTTATGCAGATGTTTGTCACGAAAATAAAAGGTACAGATCTGTGTGTTTACTTCACAGCAAAATCACAGATAGGCTAAGGACAGTTGATTCGGTGGTTGCCTAGCAACAATAAAAAATACACAGCTGCTCTTTTTTAAAATTGTAGGCTTCAACTAATGAGGAAGTGCGGTGCGCCTCACGTTTTGCACCTCTGTCTGATGGAGGCCTCAGGTGTTAAACAGGATCACTAGTGAGGTGCCACCACAGTAATATAACTTCTGCCTGCAACCCGGAGTCGTCTACACAGGCGTGGAAAAAAGTGCACAAATACTCTGCTGCTGCAGCACCAGAGGAGTCAGCTGATTGGACCAGAGACACCAGAGGAGTCAGCTGATTGGACCAGAGACACCAGAGGAGTCAGCTGATTGGACCAGAGATTTGACAGTCAGCTGCTGATTGGAAAAAGTTTTCGTGCAATAAAAGACAGAGATCTTGTGCGTACCTGGACAGTGGACGTTGGTCTTGCAGGTGATGGTTCGACGTCCCTCTCCAGGACATGGTCGGCCGCCATGTTTGGGGGCGGGGCTGTCACATCTCCTGCTTGACACCTGAAGTCCCACCCCACAGCTGACAGAACAGGAAGAGAAGGGAGACCAAGACCCCCAACCTCCGTCCACTGCAGAGAGAGACAGACAGACAGACAGAGTTATAGTCCATTGTTTACGGTGGAGTGGTGGGCGGAGCTATTCAGCACCACAGACAGGTGTACCTGAGCAGTGAGGCAGGTGGTTGCAGTTCTCTATCTGTCCGTTGTCACCATGGCAATCTCTGCCGGGCGGGTTGGATGAAGGGGCGGGGTTAGAGCAGGAGCGGTGGCGAGTCCTGGTGGGAGTTTGGCTTTGTGGGATACAGGAAGAGGAACACTCTCCCCAACTGGACCAACCGGACCAGACCCCGTCGACTGTCAGAGACACACAGAGACTCAGAGGGCATGCTGGGTATTAGGAAGTACTGTGTGTGTGTGTATGTGTGTGTGTACTTGTACAGCTATCTTTGTGAGAACCAATTTGAGTTTTAGAACTTGGCAGTGAGGACATTTTTGGAAAGTGAGGACATTTTGGCCGGTCCTCACTTTGGGACAGACCTTCAAAGGGCTGTTTTAGGGTTAAGACTTGGTTTTAAGGTCCAGGTTAGAATCAGGTTTAGGGTCAGGGTTGGGGTCAGGCATTTAGTTGTGATGGTTAGGGTAAGGGGCTAGGGAATGCATTATGTCAATGAAAGTCCTCACAAGTATAGAAGTGCAAACGTGTGTGTGTGTGTGTGTGTGTGTGTGTGTGTGTGTGTGTTACCAGGACAGGGACTCTGACAGACGTGGCTCTGAGTGCTCGGTCCGTCACAGAATCGGCCGCCATATTTAGGGGCAGGGGCATCACACCTCCTGATTGACAGCTGAAGCCCCTCCCCACAGGAGACAGAGCACAGCCCCAGGGGAGACCACGCCCCCCAGCTGCCGTCCACTGCAGAGACAGCCAATCAGAACACACGTCAGGTTTTCATTTAAAGATTTGACGTTTGTTTCAGACCAGTTCATTCTCTCACCGGGACAGTTGGGGAGTTCGCTGCAGTCCTGGACCTTGAACTTGTCACCAGGACAATTGTTGCCAGGTGGCACCGTGTCTTTGGAGGGGGCGGGGTTAGAGCAGGTACGATCCTGCATCCTGGTGGGGGCGATGACATCACCACGCTGGTCATTAATACATGAACCAGAACACTTAGACCAACTGGACCACCCGGACCACCCACCATGAACTGAGAGACAGACAGGTGAGTGACAGTCAGAAAGACAGACAGGTGAGTGACAAAGAGTCAGACAGACAGACAGACAGACAGGTGAGTGACAGACAGACAGACAGACAGACAGGTGGAGAGAGAGACGGATGGACAGACAGACAGGTTACCTGGACAGGTGTTGAGTGATGGACAGTTCTCTGTCTCCTCTGAAGGACCGCTGCAGGCCAAGCGACATTTAGGAGGACTGGAGCAGACTCTCTCTCTCTTCCTGACTCCGCCTCCTCCACAGGTCACCGAGCAGGGCGACCAGGGGAGCCACAAGCCCCACCCCTCAGCTAAACACACACACACATGCATTAATTCAACGTGTGTGTGTGTTTGCATGTGTGTGCGTGTGTGCATGTGTGTGTGTGCGTGTGTTTGCGTGTGTGTGTGCGTGTGTGTTTGTTTGTGTGTGTGTGTGTGCGTGCGTGTGTGTGCACGTGTGTGCACGTGCGTGCGTGCGTGTGTGTGTGTGTGTGTGTGTGTGTGTGTGTGTGTGTGTGTGTGTACCGTCGCAGCAGGTGCCGTTGCAGGGTTTTGTCTGCAGTTTGTCTGCAGCGTTCTCACACTGTGATTGGCCGATGCCGAAACACTTCCTGCTTCTCTGCGTCACTCCGGCCCCACACAGGACGTTACACTGTGACCACGGAGACCAGGGAGACCACACCGGAGGACTGGAAACACACCAACACATACTGGTTTGACTTGTGAGGACCCTCACTGACAGAGTCCAGCCTCTAAAGACCTGATCCCACCAGGACGCGTCACAGCAGCACTGATCCACATGCCCTCATGAAGCAGCTCTGGAGTCTTGTTGCCGTGGTGACGTCTCACAGGGCTCGCTGCTGAAACTATTGTAGCCGGTGAGTCACTATTGTTAATGTTTTTATTTTATCAGGGACATTTCATATTCAAGGATAAATGTCTTAATTCAACCCGCCTTCACTCAGACTGAATGTTACTTTGAGTCTCAGACGTTCAAATTTACTCAGAAATGTTTGTTTCTNCCCCCGACATCTCAGGACTGTTTCATTCAACAGAGACCTGAAGTGAAACCAGAACTTCTGTTTCTCTCCAGAAGGAAGAAAGCCTCATTAAAATCTGTCACTACGCTAAAAACTAAACTAAACTCCTTTCTCAGCAGCATGTTGTGTCTCACTTCATGTTCACAAGGATCTAATATCATTCTTTATTCCATAGTTCTGTTTTTAGTGTCTTTTAAAGGTATAACGAGCAGGATTTTCCTAAAAAACAGTGTACAGACTCAAACAACAATAATCCCTCTCCATCATCACTGATGACCCAGTAGAAGTGTGTGGTGGTGTCTGTATCTGCAGAGACCCTGCCCTCTGCCTGCGGTTTATTATTTTGCTGTGTTCGGCCAGCCAATAACAGCGCAGGGTGTGAGGGGCGGGGCTCTATAAAAACATGGCAACCAGGTGCCAGGTCGTAAGCACGGGGGACCACCAGAAGCTTTGAGCCGGAGGAGGGGCCAACTTTGAATGTTGTGTTTACAAACCGCAACCGACAAATCCTAGTGGTTCTACCTTTAACAAACACCATTTCCCATAATCCCTAGACCTCTGTGAGATAAACATCACACCTCGACAGAAGAGGCGAGGCCACGAGTCCAGTGTCTGTGGTTAGTTCACTGTCTGTAATAACAGCAGGAACATTGAGTGGTTAGTTCACTGGGTCAGGGTCAAGACTTACAGAGTTAGGGTCAATTTGTGTGTGTGTGTGTGTGTGTGTGTGTGCGTGTGTGCACTGACCCACAGGAGTGACACACTCCGCCGCTGTCCTGGTAACCATACTGAGGGTTCTGACAGCAGTCGTCTTCCTCCACCTCACCGAGCTCTTCATCACACTGACCCTTGTTGAAACGTCCAAAACACTGCACACACTCTGCACACACACACACACACACACACACACACACAACTGTGTGAGTGAAACAGCTTTAATAATCAATAATCATTTGATGATGTTTAATTCTTCTGTTGACACGTGTTTACACGTGTGCATGTGTGTGCGTGTGTGTGCGTGTGTGTGCATGTGTGTGTGTGTGTGTCGGATATTTCCAGGATTTCGACACAGGAGACAGTTTGTTCATGTTTCTAATGAAACGTTACACAATTTCCAGGCAAATCTCCAAAAACCTCGTTAACAAATGAACATGAATCAGAGTTTGTTTCGTTTTGTGAAAACTGCTGCAGCGACTTCTTCTTCTTCTTCTTCTTCTTCTTCTTCTTCTTCTATAGATGTGCTCCATCGACACGTTCACAGCTGTTTCCACAAAATGCAGCAGAGTTCATGTTTTTCACCGTTTGGTGTTTGTCTGTGAAGTCTGGGTTCAAAGTGACGACATGGTTTGTGGTGTGTGTCCTCTACACACACTGATGCTGCGTCCACAGAAGAAGAATCAGGACAACCTTCACAAGACACTGACAGCGGCAACTTGTTGTCATGGTAACGACATATACTTCTTATGACTGGCCCAGAGTGAATGCCCACCATGGATGGATTTATAAGAATTGGGTACTGGACTCCAAAATGGCGCCTGTTCACTTGAATGAAACTGTGCGTCCCTCTGCACATGCTCAGTAGTGTTTCTCCTGCTCAGCCCACTGACTTTACATTGGGATGATGTCACACACTTTAAAATCTCTTTTCTTGACTCTGAAAGTTTTACAAATCTAAAACCTTCATGGATTCATCTGTTAATTCATCCATGAGCACAGAAACTGACAGTCTGCAGCGTTCATGCAGCGTTCAATCACACTACACACACGTACACAACAACAAGTGACACGAAGTCTTATCATGACTTATCAGCTCTCCACATGAAACAACTGAGGATGCTCCTCATTATCTCTAACAGAGTGTTTGTTGTGTTCACTCTCAGACGACCCACTTTAAGATCTGATATCACATCACTGAGCCGTCACTTCAACACATAAATATAAATCTTAGTTCTTCTAATAATGGATCATTATTTTGTCTTAAAGTTTGATCTGAGTGTCTTTAACCTGCAGGAGGAGCAGCAGGAAAATATACAGACAGAGTTCAGGCAGGAAACGGTGAAAATGTCCACGATCTTCCCTGACAGACAAACAAACAGATGTAAATATTCAGACTGACCAGAACGCTCCACAGAAACCAGCAGCAGAACCACAACCAGCCAAACCCTCAGAACCGTCAGAGCCTCCATCCTGCTGCAGCTGCAGAGACCTGAAGAGTTCAGTCTGAGTCTGCTGCAGCTTCTCCACTTTCTCTTTCTCACTTCTGTTTCTGCAGCGATCCTCCCTCCACCCCCTGAGTGTGTGTTTGTTTGGATTAGTCATGTTGTGAGGACAAACAGGTCCCCACAAGGTAAGCCATGAAGGCTTGAAGACTGTTTTTTCGTTAAGATCAGGTTGTCATGGTTAGTTCTGGGTTTAGACTCGTACTAGCTGTGTGTGAGGTTACGCTCAGACTGCAGGGAGTCAATGTAAAGTCCTCCTAAGTGACAAAAACAAGTTTGTGTGTGTTTGTCCGTAAATACAGGATTTCCAGTAAAGTTCATCAACCTCCAAACTGACCTTCACATGAAGCACACACACTCACGCACACCCACGCACACACACACAAAAAAGTAAACAGTGTCATCATTCAGCCATTACTAAAGAAACCAAACCAGGACAGTTTGCAGAAAGTCTCTTTCCTTTACGAACAGTAACAACATCTGGATAGTTTTCAGGGTTTAAAGCTGCTCTCCAGACTTTCAGACACATCTGTCACATACTTTAAACCTCAAAACTCTGTTATAAAAAAGCCCGTTGTGAATATTTCTTATATTCAATTTAATGTTTATTTTTTTATCTCCACAATTTTGTTTCTTCATGTTTTTAACGGTTTAACAGTTGGTGGGCCGGTCAAAAAGTCCAGTCCCCCCACCCGTACCCACCCACCATGTTTCCATGTTGCACAACTCCACCTAACAAAATTAATTTTCTAATATAAAGAAATATGTGTTTTTTTTATTTGTGTTTCCATTTCAGATAAAAAAAGTGTTTTTAGGGCAAAATTAAAGACGACAGTCAGCCATCAAATCTCACACAGAACTGCCAGATTAAGGACGAGGTCAAAGGTCGAGCACGAAGAATTTCACTTTGACTCTCCGACTGATGCCTGTCTGTAGGTCCTGTGTGTGTGTGTGTATTTATGTGTAATGAATTTCCCCAATGTGAGATTAATATAGTACAAACTGAAGTGAAGGATCTGATCCTCCACTGTTAGTTAGTAAGAAGTAAGTGTGAACACAAACGGATAAATAAGCAGCAGTAGTGGTCGTTAACGCTACTTCCTGACAATAATTGTGATATTTTGATGTTAAAATCATTGTAGAAGGAAATTCGTGTAACAAAACTCATTAAGTGCTCTCAGAACTCTCAAGTCAAGTCAATTTTATTTATATAGCACCAAATAATAATAACAATCAAGAGATTGCGTTTTTCAAAACCCACATTACAAAGTGCTTCACAAAAGCAACAAAATAAAACAGACAGGTCATAAAATCATCAGGTTTTAAAAGAAAACACCAATACAGTGTATTAAAGGTAAAAATAGGAAAATAAAAACATTTTTATTTCCTTTAAAAACATTTTTAGAGGAAATAAAAGACAATTCAATGAAAAATTAGAACTCAAGTAAAATCAGGAAAGGCTCTCTCTCTCTCTCTCAGCCCAGCTGCTGACTCTCTGAGTCCTGGACAGAGGCCTGCTCCACAGTGTGTTCTACACAAGGTAGACACAGCGACGCGAGGGCCTGCCTGAAACTAAGCTTAAACTTAAACTCTGCAAGTTTAGTTAACGCCAGCAGCTACAACACAAAGCATAACACAGCTAAGCATAAGGCTATTTAACTTTTGTACATTGAGCTTCATTGTTGTGATGTGTTTTCATGGTTTATTGTGTTTATAGANGATTGGTAGCCACACAGTTCTGCTTCACACATGTACTTATAGAGCTGGAGGTACACCTATTAAGCTAACTATTATGTCTTGCATGCAAACTATCCCTTTGAACGTGGCACGTTAGACACAAATTCACCTTAAACACACACACACATCTACAGAGTGAGCGACATCATGGTTTATGTCCGACTCAGACCGGTGTTTCAAATTCTCCCGCCTGTTTCACCAGCTCCTTTGTGTGGCTCCTCATTTTCAGTGCCCCACATGATCACTGAGTCCACCATTGTTCTTTGTCTCAACCACATGGTCCACCATCTTAGTTTTACTCCCGGCAGCCATCTTTGACTCTGCCATCTTTGATTTCTTTGTCTAGCTTAAGCACATGGGGCGGGGCCCAGGTAAAGTTAGACTGGACCGGACTGACAGTCATTGACTAGGAGAGAGAGGCTGACAGATGTAATACCCAACCGCAGTTGGCCAGGAGCCCACTCGCCTGGGCCAGTCAGCCACACGGCACTTCGTTATTTTTTTTAAGCGGGGCTGGGCTTATTTATTTTGCGTTGCATCGTCCCCAATTATCAAGCGGCACATCGGGAAAACTCCCGGTCCTCCTGATGGCCAGTCCGACTATGTGTTTGTGTACCAAATACATTGAATAGACACTGACGGACAACAGCGGTTATATTTAAATTTTTTGATCAAAATTATTGCTAGGGACAATTCAGTAGTTGCTGTATATTGTAATTCTACGCCCTTGGTACTCACAGTACTCTTGGTACTCTCAGCACTCTCAGTACTCTCAGTTCTCTCAGTACTCTCAGTATTGTAGCCCTCCCAACCACCTTGCTCATTTATAAAGTGAAATATTACTGAAAAAGAAGGGAGGAGCTATGGTGGCATGTACCAATAATATGCTCGTTATCTAGGTTCTCACTAGGAGGCCTCAGGTAGCCACAGGGATGCCAAATTGTAGCTATACTGCATAATGAGTCTCCCAGGCAACAAAACATTTGCTCTTGAGCCCCCAGTCTGAATATTCACACTCAGAGAAATATCCACTAAAAGAATTACATTAATAATGCACAGACTACATACAGTCACTTTAACTATAACCAGTATGCGATTTGAGGGGGGTTAGGGGCGATGCCATCCCCCTTGTTAACCTGCCATCCCCCCCTCCATCCCCTAGTAGCAGAGAGCAGGGCTCTAACTTAAGGGTGTCCCGCCGTCCCGGAGATGGAAAACAATTGATCAGGGACAATAAAAAGTTAATTTTGGGTCGGTCACGGGACGGAAGGTAGACCTCGCCTAAGTGTGAATTAGTTTGAGGTTACATCACCTCCTCACATTGGAGCACCAATGAACGGATGAATGAATGCTAGAAATACCTGGCTATAATTGCTATCGCAAAGATAGATGCTCAGAGAAAGGTGGAGGTGTAATAATGTATGTTAAAGATACCATTAAAGCTGTGAAATGGAAATACAATCCCAACTGGAATGTTTGGCTGTACATATTACCCTCTCATCCCAAATGTCCTTTGATGTGCTGGTCACGTATAACCCTCCATCTCGCGAAATTTCATTCTATAATGATTTTGCTGAAACTGCTGAAGAAGCTGGATCATCATAAAGATATATATGTCCTTGGTGATTTCAATATTAACTGGTTGGACAAAAAAAAAAAAGGGAAAACTCAAAAACATAACTTCCAACGAGAATCACCAGAAATTCTCAGACCTTGATTGATTAGATTTTTTCAAATAACCCATGTCGTGTAATCAAAACATACAATTTAATCACAGGTCTATCTGACCATAACCTGACTATTTGCTTGCAAATTAACCAAAAAAAGATTCTCAGCCCATGCCAGTATTCAATTAACTGTGATGACATATTAAAATATGATGAACTGAATAACTGCTGGAATAACCTCATGGGCACAGTCAAAACTATTTTGGAGAAGTATACACAGACATGGAAAACAAAACCCAGGAAAAATGAACTGCTTTGGTTGACAAAGGAAATCTGGGTTCTAATGAAAAAGAGAGATCAGGCCACCACTGACATCATAACTTTTAAATCTTTTAAAAGCACAGCATTTTACCAGGTTGACTGAAAACGGGGAATGGGGAAAAGGGGAACGGTTCTAATGTTTGGAAACAAATACATAGTTTGGTCAACCCTAAACCTCCGAAACAAAGCTCTGCTAAGGAGCTTAAGATTGAGAATACTACAACTACAGACCCCACAAAGATTGCAAATGGTTTTAAGGATTTTTTTATCGACTCTGTAGACATTTTCTGCTAGTTCAACTAGAGAATGGTACTACAGCAGACTCAGACAGCTCTTTCTATAACAAAATGATCAATCAGGATACAGTACTCAAAATCATTACCAATCTGTCTGATTCACGTGCTAAAGATGTCTTTAATCTAGACACTACATTCTTGAAGACACACTCACCTACTCTTGCCGAACTGAATCATAAATTTGTCTATAGCCACAGAAACATTCCCTGATCATTTGAAAACAGCTCTGATTACCCCCATTTTCAAGTCAGGTGCAGCTAACCTGGCTTCACATTACAGACCAATTTCCATACTTCCAATTTTCTCCAAAGTCTTAGAAAAGGTTGTAGCACAACAATTAATGACATACTTGGAGGCTAACAATTTCGTGCACTCAAATCAGTTTGGTTTCAGACCCAAGCATTCAACGGAACTAGTTAATTGCTATCTGCTTGAAAGTATCAAAGGCTTTTTGGATAGGGGGAGAGTAGTTGGTACAGTCTTTCTAGACCTTAAAAAAGCATTTGATACTGTCAATCATGACATCCTGCTATCCAAATTAACTAAATGTAATTTCTCTTCCCAAGCAAAATCATGGTTTAATTCTTTTTAAATATCTTGGAATTGTTTTGGACTCTCAGCTAAGGTTTGACAAACACATAAAAAGTTAGGTAGAACTGTTAGGGCCAATCTTCAAACCTTTAGACAAATCAGACACTGCTTACCATTTAATACAGCCCTATTTTTTTCTCATCTCTCATACTGCATAACCTCATGGTCTAAGGCATCAGCTTCCACCATTAAACCATTAACATCCCTTTACAATCAAGCTGTCAAAGTTCTGGACAAGAAACCACTAAGATCTCAAAATTGCAATATTCTAAATATTGCAATATTCTAACTTCATTAAGTACTCCAACCTCACACTTACATTTAAAAGTGTCCACCATGTAGCTCCAACCATTTTAACACTTTCATAACTAGACTTCACTACACTGCCACAAACACCCGAAGTACATCAGAAGGAAACTGGAGAATCAGACACTGTAAGACTTCCTTTGCACAAACAGCATTCTCAATCAAAGGCAAACCCTCTGGATTCCCTACCAGCCAGTTCAAAGCAGATTCAGGATCTTACTGCGGTCATGACACCAACTAGTCATTATCTGTGCACTCGAGTTCATGTTAGAAATGTTTTACGTTTTGTTTTTGTTTGTTTTATTTGTCTGTCTGCATGTTGGATCGTTGCTGCTCTTGTTCTTCATTACTATGTGCACTGATTTAAGATTTTAAACTGTGACATGTAATTTCAATGATTGCCTGGACTATCAATGCCCATCAAGGGACTGACGTTGGGAATTAGCTTCGGCTATATACACGTGTACAGTACATCGGACACTGCCTTTGCAACTGTCAATGTTTCTGTGTACTTACAAATAAACTCATGAAGAAAACAACAACAATGTGTCTGTGTGGCCTGGAGAGGAGGTGGTGTGGATCAGGTCCTACCTATCCAGGCAATCCCTGAAGTTGCTCGATGTCCTCCTGGATCCATCCTCTTCACTTTTGTTTTACAACCTACATTTCTGTCATCAAATTGTAACACTGTGATTTTGTTGTTGACTTATTCTGTACACTCGACATCTATTTCCTGTCTGTCCGTCCTGAGAGAGCGATCCCTCCCTTTACTTGGCCTTTATTTGACCTTTACTTGGCCTTTATTTGACCTTTATTTCACCTTTACTTGACCTTTACTTGGCCTTTACTTGGCCTTTATTTGACCTTTATTTGGCCTTTACTTGGCCTTTATTTGACCTTTATTTGACCTTTACTTGGCCTTTATTTGACCTTTACTTGGCCTTTACTTGGCCTTTATTTGACCTTTACTTAGCCTTTATTTGACCTTTATTTGACCTTTACTTGGCCTTTATTTGACCTTTACTTAGCCTTTATTCGACCTTTATTTGACCTTTACTTGACCTTTATTTGACCTTTACTTGGCCTTTATTTGACCTTTACTTGACCTTTACTTGGCCTTTACTTGGCCTTTATTTGACCTTTACTTGGCCTTTACTTGGCCTTTATTTGACCTTTACTTGGCCTTTACTTGGCCTTTATTTGACCTTTATTTGACCTTTACTTGACCTTTACTTGGCCTTTACTCAACCTTTACTTGGCCTTTACTTGACCTTTATTTGACCTTTACTTGACGTTTATTTGGCCTTTATTTGACCTTTACTTGACCTTTGTTTGGCCTTTACTTGACCTTTGTTTGGCCTTTACTTGACCTTTACTTGACCTTTACTTGACCTTTATTTGACCTTTACTCGACCTTTATTTGACCTTTACTTGACCTTTACTTGGCCTTTACTTGACGTTTATTTGGCCTTTATTTGACCTTTACAGGAGACATTAACTTCACGATAAAAGCCCTGTGGACTGTTTTATTTTGAGCTGTCGTTGACTTCCTGATGAACGTACACAGACACTGACCATGAACAACTTTAATAAGAACAGAGCAGTACAACACATTTATATGTGAGTACATCAGAGGGACAAATACAGACTGGAAGCAGCTCAACCGAAGATGAAAGCTGCTGACGTGATTGTCGTGGTTTCTATGGTGACAATAAACTGAGCATGCTCCAGTTCTGATATTAAAGACGTGATTGTAAACAACAACAAACACTTTAACAGGTGAGTGATGATGTTGTTGAATTCAGCGGTGAGTCGTCTATTGAGTGTTTCTAAATGATTGTCAGGTGGACAAAATATTAGAAACACCAGTCAGTATAATGCAATACTTTTCAACATTTACTCAAGTACTGTACTTAAAATACATTTAGAGGTACTTGTACTTTACTTGAGTATTGTCATTTTATGTTACTTTCTCCTTCTACTCCACATCTCAGAAGGAAATACTTTTTACTGCACTACATTTATCTGACAGCTTTAGTTACTTTACAGATAAAGATTTTACATAAAGAAAAACATAAGTTTATAAAATCCAACACATTGAAGCCAGTCTGAACGTCTCACATGGTTAATAACTGTTCAAATGATCAATATTTCATTAAAAATCAAAGGTTAAAATCTTCTTTCCTCTCCCATGAATCATCTGACGACCCCTCAGAATCATCTGGTGACCCTTTGGAGGGGCCCGACCCCTATGTTGGGCACCACTGGACTAAACTAACTGTATATAAAGCACTTCAAACTGTTAACTGTTGTTAAAGTCATCGGTGAGTGTGTTGTTAGAGGCAGGCAGGAACGTTAACACACGGCTGACTTTCACTGTCCCTGCTGTCGGGCGCCGCGACACACCTGACACGTGGTTTCCCGAAGAACGTCGCTGGCTCCTTCTGACGACCAATGGTAGGACTGAAAACACACACACACACACACACACACACACACACACACTTTGACATTCTGTTCTGTATTTTATGATAAATGACCGTCTGGTTTCTTATGAGTGACATCCATGTTGGATTCTGCCTCTCAGGAAGTAGTGTGGATGTGGACAGTAAGTGTGTGGAGGTGGCGGAGGGATGTTTGACTTTCATTCAGGAGACCAGAGTTCACGTCCTGTCACCTTTTTATTATCTGTAACCACCATCTTTCCCAGACATTAACCACACTGTATTTGAATTTGAGTGGATGTAATCAGATGTCGACAGTCTGCAGGTGGAGTTGATCTTAAGTTTGAGTATCATATTATATATTCTAACATTTATTCTAAACTAAGACTTTACACTCTCTGCACGTGTGTGGTGTTACGCTATCCAGTCAGTAGATGGTGCTGTTGTTCTCAGGGACACGCTCACTCAGCCCTGTGATAAATGAGTTCTGGTTTGAGCAGGACTCAGTCCAGTTTCCATCCAAATTTAACGCAAATTTTAACTGAATTTCCAGAATCCCAAGAAAACCTGACCTGCTGCCTGTTTCCATCCTGTTGTGTGAATCTGAGTTCACTGGCTGATGGAGACAAACAGCTGGTGGAGCTGATTCTCCAGCCGCTGCCATTAAACCACCACAGAAGAAGAGGACACAACGAGATGACGTCATTAAAAGAGCTCCAGTCAAAGCTCAGACGATGGAAAACCACGTGGAGAACATGATGGAGACATCTCTGTTAGTTTCATGTGTTAATGTGAGGAAGGTTACAGCCTCCTCATCCTCCACACAGATCTGATGTTTTCTTCTCTTTCAGTCACATGATTCATGGACGTCATCGTTTCTCTTTTGATCCACACAACAACTTTTTGTGATATTTTGAGGTTTTTTTCTGTTTCCACTTTTTTCGGATAAAAACAGGTGGATGGAAACACTGACTGACTCCAGTCCTCCCTCTAACTGATCCTCAGCCCTCTCTAGTCTGCTGGTCCAGGTCTCCCCTCAGCCCTCTCTAGTCTGCTGGTCCAGGTATTCCCTCGGTCTGATGCAGAAACAGAAAACTCACCTGTAGTTGCTGTAATCAGGTTTACAGATTCTGTTCCTGACGCACTCAGAGTTTTCTCCACAGGGTGGCTCACACAAACTCCACGGCTCCCAGCCATCCCAGTTGCCCCTCACTGTAACACACCTACTGTAACATCCGGTGACATCATAGCAGACCCGTCTTTCCGTCAGCCCGTCCCCACTGCAGATGGATCCGTTGTGAGCTTGATGAAGACACTGACGCTCTCTGGTCTGACTGCCGCCCAGCTGCTTACAGCGGATGTCCCGCCCAGCGAACGGGAATTTACACTCCTGCCATGGCGACCACTCTGACCACATCCCATCCACTGCAAACAGACAGGAAGTTACACTGATGTGTGTGTACGCCTCCATCACTGCAGTACATCAGTCGTAAAAGTACACAAGTATTCTCAGCTTCATGTAGTATCAGTATCAGTAGTAAA
>NTHP01000937.1:105794-124280 GCA_003416845.1 Oplegnathus fasciatus | reverse complement strand
AGACATTTGAGGACGTCACCTTGGGCTTTGGGAAACAGTGATCAACATTTTTCACCACATTCTGACATTTCATGGACCGATTAATCGAGAAAATGAACGACAGATTAATCGATAATGATAACAATCGTTAGTTTCAGCCATAGAAATGATTACGGACAACTAGGCTACTGTATTTGAACATGTAAGGGGAAAAGTACTAAACCCCCATATGCTACGTGTAGCATGTTATGTGTTAATCTACTGTGTAAATACCCTAGACTCCACTGAAGTATAACAAATGGCTAGGGTGGCTTATTTTGTTTTTTTGTAAAAAATTTTGGTATTTAAATTTTATACTTGGATGTAAAAGAAGGTGTATGACCTTTGTGAATCAACCAACCACTCAAATCAATTTTCTGTTTTTTTTTTTTCTTTTAGCTGGAATTATTTCACTCCTTGATGAGGAGGAGCCACAGCTCAAGGTAAGAACTGGTTACAGAGTGGTGGACCAGGTGCCTGAAGATGCAGATAATTTAATGTTACGTTGGGTCAAACGCCATTCAGAAGTATAGATATTACATGTCAGTGTGTTTTTACATATTTGTAAAAGCACACCAGTTTTAGGACTCTCGTTCCTCTTGAAATCTTTCATAAGGAATCAGTGGTAAAGCCTTTGGCATGCATGGTTTCCACAGCGGGGTTGAAGTGTGGCATGATGTTCTCTCTGTACAGAAAAGGAGACACTTAAAATATCAGGGCTACTAAAGAGTTTTATTGATTTGCCAATCCCCCATTTGCTTCTATTGGTTTGACCTCCAATGCATGATGGGCCATTAAAACAAGAGGCTCTATTACCTCTGCATGCCTCGCAGTGCAAACTTTAGATTTTACAATCATGGTTGTAGTCAGCTTTGTTAAGTGCTATTTCTCTACATTCTGACAATATAAGACTTGACTAATGATACCACAGAAGTTGAAGCTTGATTGCTTCTTTCATGGGCCCAAACTATTAAAGATATTGAGTAAACTAAGCTGGATCTCATGTAATGACAAAATTGCAATGTGACATAAGTTAACACAGTAATGGTATGTAAATTATATGTCTGCAACTTCTCTGTTTCACTTGCAGGAGTTTGCTCTTCACAAGCTAGACTCCATTGTGAATGACTTCTGGGCTGAGATTTCAGGATCAGTAGATAAAATGTAAGTACTATTGATGAGACTATAACTGACATGAGAATGTTACATTAAACTCCTAGTTTTATGAGGATGCAGACGAAATGTAGCAGTGCAGTGTGCAATGTGCCTCATAATCACAACTACAATTCAGAGTGTTCTTCCAACGTGTATGATCGAGTAGAAGGTTCCTTGTGCAGATCTCTGCAACCTTCCTAATTCCAGAGTTTGCTGCTCTGTGGGACAGAGAAAAGATAATTTAGATTTGATAATTTACTTTCAATTGTGATACAAAAAGATCTATTGCTAGTCCGATTTTTCAGCCTAATGTAACCTTCTGTTGTCTGCTCACAGCGAGGTCCTGTATGAGGATGAGACGTTTCGGAGCAGAGCATTTGCTGCCCTGGTGGCCTCTAAAGTTTTCTACCACCTTGGAGCCTTTGAGGAGTCTCTGAACTATGCTCTCGGTGCTGGAGAGCTCTTCAATGTTACAGATGACTCAGAATATGTGGAGACCATCATTGGTGAGTGATCAAACAAAAACACTTGACCTCATTTACCTGACTTACCTGCTTCTTTAGTTAACGTGTGACATTTCTGTTGTTTGGATACTGCTGTGACCCTCACACTCATGCCAGTGTGACGCACATAACTAAAATGGAAAAATTAATTTCCTACCTCCAATTTACAAACCTACTAGGGCTTTCTGCTGGAGAAAGCCAATGAATGAAATATGGAATAAGATATTGACTTGAATTACATCATTGAATTCAGGAGTGAAATGGGGCCCGTCTTTTTATCCCTTTTTTGTGTCTGCTTCTAGCCAAATGCATTGACCACTACACCAAGCTGCGGGTGGAGAATGCTGAGCTGCCAGAGGATGAGGAGAAGAAAAGCATCGACCCCCGCCTTGAGGGCATTGTCAACAAGATGTTCCTGCGTTGCCTAGACGATCACAAGTACAAGCAGGCCATTGGCATCGCCCTGGAGACCAGGCGACTTGACATGTTCGAGAAGACCATCTTAGAATCGGTCAGCAGCTATTGTTGTTTACAGCTGATTTGAGATTAGTTTGGAATATCTGCTGCTAGCTTTAATACTCACCAGAATCACCCTAAGTCTTGTAGAAGAGTCGAGCATACTTTCTGATGATGCCCCAAAACTTTGACAGAACTTACAAGAATCACTTTATTCAAATACTGTAAATGTTGACTAATTTCACAGTACATAATTTGTACAGGCATAATTCAGGCATAAGACTCCAGATTTTGATTACTGCTGTTGATTTTACAGAATTATTTCTTCCTTGTAATGAAGCATGTTGATAATTGTTACTTTTTTCTTTCCCTCTCTCTCATGCAGAATGACGTGAGTGGCCTCCTTGCCTACAGCCTGAAGGTGTGCATGTCCCTGATGCAGAACAAGAAGTTCCGCAACGAGGTGCTGCGAGTGCTGGTCAAGCTCTACATGAACTTGGAGAAGCCTGATTTCATCAATGTCTGTCAGGTAACAATCAGATCCTCAAAAACACTTTATGCATCATCTCCCTGACTAACCTGACCAATGTAATTAATACATGTCCTTCTTGTGACAGATTGCTTCTAATACATTCTTTTCAGTCACTATTTAGTATAAGACTTTTGATGAAAGAAATTTAAATTTCATTTAACAAACACAAACATTTTTTTTTACTCCTTTTGAAGCAGTCATTCAGCCCTAATGTTGTCTGGAAATTTTAACATGTTCTTTTACACTTTATATTTTTTAACTTACTTAATTCGTTGATTACTTGCAGTGTTTGATGTAGATTTGGATATTTATTCTGCTAATGCTGCTGTAATATAATTTATTACACATACAATTTATTAGGTACACCTAGCTGAAACCAGTGCAGTCTATTACAACAGTCCTGCAGTAAATCCTATCTTCATGAAGGTTATTATTTTCAGTCTTTGTTGAAACTGTTTTAAAGAGGCATTGATTCAACTGCATGGTCATTTTGGAGACTGTAGTTTGTGGTGCTGTTGAACTGTATTGCATTATATTGACAAGTGTTTCTATTATTTTGTCCACCCCATTTATATCAGTGGGTGAAGAACAGAAACACTTCTCTGAACAGAACAGAAAAAAGTCAGAACCTAAAATCCCTCTCCAATCATTTTTTCTCCTCACCTCTCTAGTGCCTGATATTCCTGGATGACCCGCAGGCTGTGAGTGACATCCTGGAGAAGCTAGTGAAGGAGGACAACCTGTTGATGGCCTATCAGATCTGCTTTGACCTGTATGAGAGCGCCAGCCAGCAGTTCCTCTCCTCTGTCATCCAGAACTTGCGGACTGTTGGAACACCCATCCCTGCGGTCCCTGGCTCTACAAACACAGGCACTGTGCCCACGCCAGACAAAGACAGGTGGGCAGGGGAAGAGAATAAGGACACACTTAATACCTAGGCTGAAGCACTGTGTCTTGGTTCACAAAGGCTTAGGGACTTTTCACTGCTAATGGTTCTGATTTAAGCTTTAGAAAATATCTGTTTAGACTATCTATGAGGCTATGATTTACTTAGGAAAGTAACCAAAAACTCTCCAAACATGGCAGTAAAGGATTGATCTAAGTGTGTAAGTCCTCAGGCACTATGCAGAATATTGAACATATCAGTAGGAGGGTTCAGTACACAAGTTCAGATAATTCAGAGTCACAATATTTAGGATTGAGCCTTACAAGCTTTGTTCTTTGGTGTGAATCTGTTTCATAGCATTGCTTATACCTTCTGATAATAACCTAACTAAAGGAGTTAATATTCGAGTTTAAATAAAGGATATGTACATGTACATCTTATGGCCCATTAGGCCAAGTACAGTGAATATATAGGAGACCCAGGGGTACTAACTGAAACTGTACATAGGCTTATTTGAGTCATCGAGTTAATTGCTTGTGATGAAATGATTCAACATTGACGAAAGTTGTTTTTTTGTTTGTTACAGTGATGCAATGGAGACGGATGACAAGGCTGGCAGCTCCCCTGCTGGAAAGCCAGAAACTGTAAGCTTGTTAGATTGTTTTGTACTTTAGCACTTTTGTGATACCAGGTGCCCGTCATTTTTCTGTGTCTAAATAGAGCATCTTTGATTTGATCATCATATTGCTTCTCTGTGTTTTTGTAGAAAGATGAGCCTAAAGACCAGAACGCCAAGATGATCAAAATCCTTAGCGGGGAGATGGCCATTGAGCTGCACTTGCAATTCCTAATCCGAAATAACAACACAGATCTAATGATCCTCAAAAACACAAAGGTAATGTAGCAACAAGATGAATGACTTGGAGAACATAAGTGAATAAACTATTGTTTAATAAACTGCAGATTGTGCAGTCACTGAATTTGCTGTCACAGCTTCCTCCTGAGCTTTTATATATATGTTTTTCCTCCGTCACTCCAGGATGCAGTCCGAAATTCGGTGTGCCACACAGCAACGGTAATAGCCAACTCTTTCATGCACACAGGAACCACAAGTGACCAGTTCCTCAGGTAATTGAGTCTGTCCGAACAGAAACATGTATTTTATAGATTGCATAGAGAGATTGGTGTAAATGTCACTTAGAGTAAGTGTTTCTCAAAGTTTTTGTTTGACCTTGTAGAGAAAACTTGGAATGGCTTGCAAGAGCCACCAACTGGGCAAAGTTCACAGCCACAGCAAGTCTGGGTGTCATCCACAAGGTAAATTTATGTCACTATGATGATAATATAATGCAAATCAAAGAGCATAATTAATTTTATTCCAGATTTAATTTTGAGTATAACATGCTGTGGTTTTCAGGGTCACGAGAAAGAGGCTCTCCAATTAATGGCCACCTACTTGCCTAAAGACACCTCCCCTGGCTCAGCCTACCAGGAGGGAGGAGGCTTGTATGCTCTGGGACTCATTCATGCCAACCATGGCGGGGACATCATTGACTACCTGCTCAGTCAGCTGAAGAACGCCAGCAATGATGTGAGTTGTGTGACCTGTACTTTGAATGCTAGTTCATTATCAAATATATACTTGAATGGGAATCATGTGTTTTGAACTAAGTGATAAAATAATGATACGTGTAGTGCTTTAGAATTAAAAGCTTTAGCTAGAAGTTTGCAGCTGAGACCAGTTGCTAGACACTGTGTCAGTTGGTTAATTTATGTTTCAGTGTCCCATATCTCATGCTCTGTTTTCTTCTTCTGTTTCACAGATTGTCCGTCATGGTGGCGCCCTTGGCCTTGGTTTGGCTGCGTTGGGCACAGCCAGACAAGATGTTTACGACCTCCTGAAGTCCAACCTGTACCAGGATGATGCTGTTACTGGTGTGTAGGCTCTCTCAAAACAAATCTCAAAACAGAAAGGTTTTCTGAATTGCAGGGTGGCTAACTAGTTTTTGGTCCTCACTACTCTGCTTACTAAAAATAACCTTTTTAATGAAAGTTACAAAAAAATCTATCATTCGTATTTTTACTTCCTGCTTGTTCTGATCTAATCTAATAAATTCGGATAACATTTTGAATTGGGTTGCACAGAAATAATAAAACATTGTTAACAAAAGAATCTAGCTGAACAAATATAGAAGCAAAAATGTGTGTACTATGTTATGAATATTCATGTAACTAATGTCTATGATATGCAGTACTTTTAAATATAATTTATGTACACATGAAAAAGTGGTGGATTTTTAAATGAACAAAAAAGCCTCGCTGACAATCTCATGTAACCTCTCAGGTGAAGCAGCGGGCTTGGCCCTGGGTCTGGTCATGCTGGGCTCCAAGTCGGCCCAGGCCATCGAGGACATGGTAGGCTATGCTCAGGAGACGCAGCACGAGAAGATCTTGCGTGGTCTGGCAGTGGGAATTGCCCTGGTCATGTATGGACGCATGGAGGAGGCCGATGCCCTCATTGAAAGCCTCTGCAGAGACAAGGTAAGGCTGAAAAGCCATCAGAAAGCATGCCATGTGCACCATGAAATCAGAGTTTATTTATTTTCCAGCAGCAATGAAGGTTGTAGTACTTTTTTCATGGCATTGGTGCAACTTATGCAAATAAGCACAATACATATGGAATGACACAAGCTTGACTAATCCCTAGTGAGAAGGAGGTGGGTAGGGTATTAAAAATAATCTCAGTGTGTCTTACTAGGTCATTGCTGTCCATAAACCTTGCAGGTGTAATGTGCAGTTCCAATGTTTGAATTATTGAGTCCTGTTAGCACTCATACAACCCGGGTTGTGTGTATTTCATTTGACACGAGAGGCTCTTCCTCTGTACTTGGTGCCAGGAATCCTTCTATAAGAGCTAAATGTGGGAAGTGACTCAGACTATGTTGATCGTAGTTGTGCATCCAGACACAAAGTCTCAAAGCTCTGTTTTTCTTCACTGTCTATGATAGGACCCCATCCTGCGGCGCTCTGGTATGTACACAGTGGGCATGGCCTACTGCGGCTCTGGGAACAACAAGGCCATCCGACGCCTGCTACATGTCGCTGTAAGTATTTCCCGTTTAGCTCTTTTCGCAACACATTATTTCACTGAGGGGAAGACAGGTTTATCATGCTGGCAGCAAAGCAGATGCCAACAGCCAGGGCTGCACAACTGTGGCTTGTATCATAATTCAAATTAGTTTAATAGTGATTATGATTGTTTTAAAAATCCATACAAATTTCTATTGGGAGTGAAATATTTGTCTATGATTAAATCACAAGACTCACATTCAGCTTTAACATAGCACATGAGTGTTTTCCTATTTGTGTCTAAAGCTGTACTAGAGGTTCTGAATCCATTTAGCTTATTAAAACCAGTACCAATTATTAGAACCACCTGAATTCACTGTGAGGCTTACATTGCAACACTTCATTTTAACAAGGAAGAAGAGTAAGATTATGACATTACGGTTTAAAGATTTATGCCATTCATTGGGCTTTCAGTGGCTACATTTGCAAATGTAACATACTTCAAAGGTGTGAACAACTTGTCGTCCTGTAGGTGG
Organism: Oplegnathus fasciatus; assembly: GCA_003416845.1. Lineage (NCBI taxonomy): Eukaryota > Metazoa > Chordata > Actinopteri > Centrarchiformes > Oplegnathidae > Oplegnathus > Oplegnathus fasciatus. The sequence continues at coordinate 117,125 of NTHP01000937.1, read as the reverse complement.
CACCTCATACAAGCTTACACGTTATTAGATCATGCGATAGTGGAGCATATTCCTCCTACTGTGAGCCATAAGGGAGCTACATCATTAAGGTTATTTGCAGGATTTTATGAGTCTTAGTATCAGCTTTGGTTATTTGACTGCTTTGCTTATCTTAATTAAGGTGAGTGACGTGAATGATGACGTCAGAAGGGCTGCTGTCGAGTCCATTGGCTTCATCTTGTTCAGGTAAGGACCACACTTAATTACTTGAACTATAAACACTCATAAACACAACAGTTTCCTTACATGCACCAGAGGCTCTTTGGAGGCTCTTTGTCTTTGGAGCCTCACTGTCTTTGCCAAAATTCCTGTTATTAATCCACCCCTACACTAATGGACACTATTTCGTGTTAAGACAAAATTAAACACAGCATTTGTGTAGTTTGGCTCATTTTGTCGAATAGAAAAACGGTTTTGTAAAAAATTGTTATTAGACAGCCACTTCTGAAATGGACATCACTGTGCAATATTCAGTGTAGTCTAATGTGTTTATCGCAAATATGACACTGAAATATTTTACTGTTTCCTGCTTTTCGTACAAGATATAACAAACTCATATGTCTTTATTTGATAAGGACCAGTAACAACATTGGCATGTTTAAAATGCATACACCGATGCACAATGTAGGCACAGCACAGCTTTTTCATGAAGCATTGCAATCCCCTTGCGTTACTTAAAAATTAAGCATATGTTTTTTCTTTATTCTTGCTTCTGTTGTCACCCTCTCTATGGTGTGATAGGAGCATTTTTAGAAGAATTTAAAATGACTTCCTGGTCTACATGGAAGGCATTACTCTGTCAGAGGAAGCTGGACGTACTTGTCATTGTCACTCAATTATTTTCTTCCCTGGCTATTTATAGGGTTCGTCACTCTTATGCTGAAGTGAATTTACCAATCAGAGACCAGAGCAGTGTTAAACAGACCGCCTAGCCAGTGCACAAATGTCAGGGTGTGCATTTTTAAGCCCAAAAAAGGCTATGCGATATTCTGCGTGATCAATTGGCCGCTAGATAAACTTTGTGTAAATCTTCACTGTGTTTAGAAAGACTTCTGAACCAGAACAATTCAGTTGGCCCCCTCTTCTCCAGCTTCCCACCCTAATGGCTCAAGGATAACTCCCTCTGCTCCCCCAACATGCACACTTGCACACAAAGAGGACAGCTTTGAGTTCAAATGTCTTAAGTCTCTGCTATTTTCACAAAATCAACAGTGTTTCTGTTAGTGAACAATGAGACAGGGGGGTGACCCACTCCAAACTCTCACACCAAGCTTGTGGAGCCTTATCCAGATCTCATATTTCTTGCGACATTGATCAAACACTGTCTATATTTTGTTAACTAGGTGTAATTGAGGCTGTTTAAGCTATTATGTATTTGGATGTCTGCAGTATTCTTGCTTACAAAAAGGCTACAAACTGCTATTGTTGTAAAAAATGGTGTCGAGTACACTGTTCCACAGTGTCCTTACTTGCAGTTATTCCAGTATTTGCTATTTGCTGATCTTTTGAGGCTGTCTAATTTACACTGTTTATTTGGCTGTCCTGTCGTGCTTTGGTCAACACTGGTTCATGAAAATGAAAGTAGACATCAACAGTAAAAGAACACACAATTGGTGCATTTTTCTTTCAGTTCAGCAACACAGAAAATGTTTTATTGAGCACATTTAGGTTTCCATTGAATCCAGATTTTGTTATTTCTTATATACAGTCTTTTATTTGGAAACCATTTAACATATCAAAACATCAGGCTGCAATACACATACAAGAGTGCTTCCAAAGGTCCGGCAAATACAATAAGTGTCATTTCAAGAGTGCAATGCAATATGTGTCTGTTGCGGAAGAGATTTGAAAGGTAGACTTGTGGTTGTCCTAGCAAAATATAACCATGTGGTCTGAGATGGTTTACAGCATATTCAGATAGCCCAAGTTGAAAGGATCAGCATAGTAATATAATGTATACTGCATTCACAGAGAGTTTCCAGGTTATCATTATGTCTTCATTCCTTTGTCCGGTGGCCTGAACTTTGTCGACTTTTGACCTTTCATAGAGAATATCTTCCTGTGTTCTTTTTTTAGTCGACCTGTTACAGGTCATCTCTTGGTTACAGTTTTATAACGTTTGAAAACTCAAACTCTCTTCTGGTATGCCATGAACTGTCTTGCTGTCTTTGAGAATTCACATTGTTAATATGGCTTGCCTTAAAGGCCCATTGAGCAATATCTTGACCATATATATTCACATATATAAGTGAGTTTGACTTATGGATGAAAAAATGTGTCTTTCCAAAATGACCATAATTAAAAATATTGCCTTGTTTTGCTTTTGTTAAAAAAACATTACTGATGTAAACAAACATCAGCAGCATCTGACAACAAGTTACATTTTGTTGTTGTGTCGTGTACAGTAAGTACTGACATTAAATGATTTGTCAACCAAATTCAGAGTAACAGCAGATTCCAATCATGCATTTTGATCATTTGCTGTGGGGCTAGCCTTTGTCTATAAAGAGATAAAGAAAGTTTGCACTATAAATCTGATCCACTTAAAGTGCTCCCTTTTTTAATTGGATTCATTTGTCTGGTATCTCTATACACAACTAACATGTTCCTCCTGCTTACCACCTTCGTTTTCAGTCAGGAGCATTGTGTCTAACACAACACCATTTGATGACTGTACAGGTGCTTGCCGGCACCTCAGTGGACTTTGGTAGCCAACAGCTCCAATGCCATTCTTCATTCCCCGTTTCATGAACAATTTAGAGTTTTCTGCCATGGAAGATCTGAATGAAATCCGTGTAAAGGTCCGATCTGCGTTGGATGCCCTTGGGTGCCTTCCTGGCCCGTGGCTAGCGTAGTTTTTGTAGTTACAGGTGATGTAACGCGCAAACGCTTGCCTGAAAGTTTTGTTGAATAGGGTGTAGACCAACGGGTTGATACCTGATGATACGTAACCCACCCAAACAAAGATCTCCATGAGGCGGGTTATTACGTGAGCATCACAGCTGGTGCATAGCACTGAGGTGATATTAGTAATGAAGAAAGGGCACCACATGACTACGAACAGGAGGAAGACGATGCCTAGCACCTTTGAGGCGCGCTGCTCATTGCTCAGAGTCTGCATTGACTTCTTGCCCATTGTTGACATTCTTCGAAAAGACATTTCATCTCCTGTAGGAGAGTTCGTTGTGCCTGCATTTGGTTTTTCTTGCATCCTGTGAAGTCTGCTGTCCAGCATGTTCAGTTGCTCAGCTTGAGGTGGAGTCGCAGCCTGTTCCCTTTGAAAAACTGTGGAGACTGTCGGGTAGCTACAGCGCTGAGTCACCTTTGACCTGAGCAAATAAACCTTTTTGCGCAACACCTGGACAGTAAGTAGGTAGATGACCATCATGATGGTCAGAGGGATGAAGAATGCCACCAAGGAGCCAAACATTATAAACTCCCGGAAGGTGTCTGTTTTCAGCAGGCATGTGTGGTTACTGTTAAAGGTGATGTTGTTGGGAAGATGGGAGTTCTTAAGCCCCTTAATAGGAATCGGGATTGCAATACCTGGAAAATAACAAGAATAGTTAGTGTTGGCAAACATTGGCAATTATATTGTTTTTTGTAATATTGATGAACTCAACAGTTGAATTATTTTGCTTTAGATGATTTCAACACTCATTTTGTGAGTATTGTAGTAGTAGAAATATAAAAGATTCATGTTTAATGAAAGAATAGTGTCAGGAATAAAAAGGCAAGTTCTGATTGCAGGATTTCCTTTTTTGTTTTTAAAATCAGTAAACTAATCACCCATGGCCTGCCATGATCCCTCTTAACCTGAACACCAGTATACAGTAACGGTAAAAACTCATCTGCCTTCAGCAGTGTTAAGTGCTGTTCTCTTCATTCCATCTGATCTTCTGGTTTTGGTCATGAAATGAAGCTCAAATGAAACCGAACCCTTCAGCCAAACCGACTGTGCTTTTAGTGGTCTGGGCACTGAGCAGTAATGCCTCAGTGAATTTGGCCAAATTTTTACACTCTACTGTTAAACATAATGGCCAGAAGCTACTCTTTAGTTTGAGCTAAAATGAGTAGCAGATTTTGAACAATGAACCTCAACACTCATACCAGTCTTCGGAGGATAAATGCAGAAAGATGATTCTTAAAACAACAGGTGACAACACAATGTGATACTTCCATCAAGAGGACTAGCAAGCAACTACATCAACCCCTCTATGAATGATCTCTATTCCTAACTTATATTCTTAAAATGGTAAAGCACCTTTTCACCAGCTTTTGTCAGGTTACCTTTGCCATCAGGTGACAAACTGTGTTTGGGTTTGGTGCTTTATTTTTTTTACACCTGATTAGCCACAACTATAGTTCAGCATGTTTTGGATGCACAAGCCACATTGCCCTTTGGATAAATGCCAGTTTCTCATGAAAATTGACTAGTTTGTGTCCTTAGGGCATCGTCAGTAACATCTCTAAGATTCACTGTGACCAATTATGTGTGACACTACTATCCCAGCCCCTCAACCACTCCCATCTCCTTCCCAAATACACTGTGCTGATAGGTTGCTTTTTATGCAGTATCTGCTTTTATTGCATCTGGCAAATATTTCTGGGTCTTTAAACCTGGTGTGCCATGGATCTAATGTCAAGAAATCAGACTCTTCCTGAGAAATAATTTTGTAGTAGTCTTTACTTTGATAGCGTTGTGTAAAATCTGTGTTAAGAAAAGTTAAAGAGTTAAGTCAAGAAATTCTGAATTGATATGCTTACAAATGGATATGAGCCACACCAGAGCAATCTTCACCATCGCTTTGGCTCTGGATTTGTACTGGATGTGTTGGATTGGCTTCTTGATGGCAATGTAGCGATCCAGTGAAATGGCACATAGGTGCATGATGGATGCGGTAGAAAACAGCACATCGAGGAACAGCCAAATGGGGCAGAGGGGCTCCGGAAGAGGCCAGTCAGATTCTAAAGAGAAGATGAGAAGGAACTTAGTCCAGTAAGACAATAAACTGTTGTCTTGCAGTTGTTGTTGTTGTTGTTTACAAAAAATAATTTGTACATCACTTATCTGTGCAAGTATTTCTACAATTAGGAATTCACCATAACATACTAATGTGGTATAACCCATTTTCATCCCAAAAAGAATTTGGTCTTTCACACGACCAGTTATGGGAGATGTACCACAATGGCAAGGGATTGGAAGTAGATCTCATGCAAAAGATTGGTGTTTGTTTATCTCTGTGAGGAATGACTTTACTGGAAAAAGGAGGGTTCACTGACTGTTTATGGAGCTAAAAGCTCTTTATGTAGATGTGCCGGAGACTATGCTCAACAGTAGTGTTTATTTTCAGTTCCAGGCATAAAATTGGCAAGTAATAGTTCTGGCTTTTGTCCCGTCAACCATTAACATTACAAAAGACTGTTGTTGGAAATATTCCTTTACATAATTTTCTTTTGTTATGCCATCCCCTTTTTTTCCTTGCACCACTTTCTTGTCACACTTGGGGGAAATTTTGAGTCATAGTTTTGATGAGGTTTCATCTGGAAAGCTTATTCATTGACAAATACTTTACTCGTTCTCAAAGTAGACCCTCTGTACCTGTTTGGTGAAGTGTTTAGTCCCATGCCAAATTCAATAAACAGTGTAGCTTGCAAGATCCAAGTAGCTTTAGAAGGGGACATATTTTTATTTAGTTTAATTGAATTAAGAAACTTTGAACTAGTAAACTGTGGTGAGCCCTCTGCAAGTTTCACTTAGCACAAGTTTAGGTGGATGAAAGTCAACATGGTTATATTATAGATAGTGTAGGCTTTTTGAAAGGAATGGGCTCAAGTTAATTATCAAAGGAAAATAGACATATATATATATAGATATATATTTGTTGTTTCTTATCCTCCCCAGAGCAGTCTGTCTGCAGAAAATATTTTGTATGCTGTAGTATTCTTATTCTTTTTGTAGTATTTTTGTTCTTACATGTATATTTTCTTCTTTGTGGCTTGTGCTTAATCAACCAAAACTCACTGTCGTGCTGCAATATAGCACGTTTCACAGTACAAGAAAATCCTCTGACCCACAGCTCTTTAAAGAAAAGAGAGAAGACAATAGAAAAGCAGAGAAAATGTATATTTAATATGGCTAGCAAAGAGATGAAAACTCAGTCGGCAGTGTAATGTGTTGAGAGATGATGCCTTGCAGGTGCAACACTTTAGGAAGCAACACCAAATCATCTGTCCTCTGAAAAAAAAATCCTCTTGATGTTTTTTTTTTTTTGTCACGCAGTGCTATATTTTAAGTTTACAACAGTGTCACATTTTAAACAATCAGATCTTTTACGTTTTTCAAGGTGTTCCCTGTATGGTTTGAATTCATCTGCCCAGCAGATGCGGAAAATGACTGGCAGGCCTTACAGGTGTAGCTGTAATCCAGTCACATTCTTGTCTTGTTCTTTCAGGTTTAAAGCTTCTTGGACTTTGTGTACCCTCTCATGAATATTGAATGCTATGTGGCCTTGCAATTAACTTGATCTTTTATCTAAATCCATATTTCTGCCAGCGTCATGTGGTAGTTTTTGTTGTATCTGGCATTTGGGAGTGTTTGCTTCAGCACTGTAGAGCAGCGATGTTCTGCTGCTATTGCCAGTATAATCTGACTTCAGTATATTTATTTGCTTGTGGTTCATTGGTTCATGCTTTTTTTTGTGTATAGATATTGTTCGTTTTGATAAACAACATTGTTAAGATGTCTTTTCTTCAATCCACCTTACCTACTCACATGAGAAATGTTATTTACTCCCCTGCCCAGTTGGTGTCAGTTCAGTGCACCTACAGAGCAGCCACCCCACACTAAACTCCTATATCAACCTACATTAGTCTCATGTTTTATCTGTAAGACTCTTGTTTTAATGCCTTTGATCTTTTCACATCACAGATGATAAACAAATTTCCACAGTCAGAGAAAGTAAAAGTGTGCATCCTGGTCATTGTTCAGTTAAAATAAAATCCCAGCGCACTACAGAGTGTCTCTCCTGCTGGGCTGCTGACAGCACAGTCACACTGAACGGCAGTAGAGGAGGTTGTACCAGCCTCTTTCAAAAGTAGTTTAGCTGACTTCATTAACATTTAATACCAGAGCTGAGAGTGTCGGAGCAGCAAATGGACACGAGTAGCGTTGCTCTGCCTCATGCTGCCCTCCGTGTCCATTACCCTTCTCTACTTCCATCACAATTACTTTTTTGGTGAGCTCATTTTGAGACAAGACTCGGTTTGTAAAGTTTTCAGCCTGCCACGCTGTTGCTCCTGCATTGCTGTTTAAAATGACGCAGGAAAAAAAAGTGCAAAATGAGAGTCGACTCTGGGTCGTCTCGACTGATGACCTGAACCATCAACTTTTAGGGGGCAGCCCTATTATTTACCAACTATTACATGTAAGAGAATACAATGACTTTCAAAACTTTCAGTTGTCGATTAACAAGTTGTAACATCTCACTCTACCAACCACAAAAATGAAATTGGTATAATTTAAATTAAGCTGTACTTTTCTCAGTCGCAGAGATGTGTACTTGTGCATACATGAATACTTTCACACCCTGCTGGATCAGTTCTTAACCTAAGGATTAGGACTTTTTATCAGGGTGAGAGATAAAGCCTTGAATCCGAATGTGGACAACGTAGTGTAGATGTAATAGTAGATGAAATGCATGGCCCTTACTTACGTAGCCTCTGCATCAAGATAACATAGATAAAAGTAGCACCTGTGACCAGTTTGATTTGCGCAGGCCTTTCAGTGTAACACATCCAGTTCTCATGCAAAACGTGATTTCTTTTTTTTTTTGAGAGAGAGAGGCAAGATTGCAGATGGCCCTGTGTCACAATATGCTCCCCTCTTTTGTGTGTGAGACATAATTATGATCAGGCTCATTATTCTCCAATTGAATTAATGGGGGATAATAGCTTGGCCATAGCTCTGTATTTTGTAGTTGCTTTAAAACATAGTGCTGTGTAAATACAGCTGCATATGAACCGATTTAGACTCCTATTCTCTGTCACTGGAATTAAAATAAAACCACTTTTGTTTGCATTTATTCCTATGGGTAATGATCCCCTAGACCAGTAGTTCAGTCCAAGCTGTGCAACTGCTAGCATAGCACTGCCAGAGGAAGTAGGATGTTTTTTGTCCACCATCTCTTGTTGTATTTCATCGAGAATAATTTGTTATGAAATAGTCGCAATTGTATCTAGTGTTGCTCACAAGCTATATTTATCCTCCTTTGCTACCCGTAAGTATGCCGGCCTGTTTTTCTTTGTAGATTAGTAATGATAATAAAGGTTAAATACACTTTTCCAATGAAATGGACTTTCCTTGTAAAATATCTGTAGCTTGTTATGCCCCCACCCCCCAGACACACACTTACTCACTTAAAAAGATTGTTATCTTGAACATTTGTTAGTAATGGTTTACTGGGTTTTATACGTCTTTTACCCAAGGCTGTTTAAAACCGGTCAGCTCATAGACGTCACAAATATTTCAAGCCTAGATAGGTATGAGGGTAATGTTATTCATCATTTAAGTCAACATTTAATCAAAATGGTGTAAAAGAATAGATATGGGCATGTTGCTCCCGGGTAGAGTTGAGTATATTTATTGCTTTTTGTATTATACAGGTTGGTTTCAATGATAAAACAGACTATCAGGTTTACAAACTCAAGGCCCCGTAAACTTACCGTAGAGAACAGTGACAAGGGCAATGGGCATCACTAGGAGTCCCACCAACAGATCAGCCACAGCAAGCGACATCAGAAAGTAGTTGGTGGCGTTCTGCAGCTTCCTTTCAAGTGAGACCGCAAGAATGACCAGGATGTTTCCTCCAATAGTGGGGATGATGACCATGACCATAAGCAGGGCAGCCCATTTCAGCTGAAGCCCAGGCGCTTCTCCTGACTGTGAGCTGTTCGCCTCGAGTGGAGCTGCGACTGCTTGAGACATGGTGCTGCAGAGGTTACAGCAGGCCTTAGCGTGGGTCGGGGGTCTGATCTTTCTGGTGTTGGACACTCGGCCAGCATGGTCACTGGGTCCCACAGGCAAGGACACAGGGTAGGGCGGGACAGCTCAGGGTCAGTGCACAGGATGCTTCATCCCTTGTGCAGTGTACAAACCAAAAGGAATAGCTTTCAGTAGAGGATCCAGTGCCCGGAAAGGACAAAAAAGCAGGTCCAACAATGCAAACTCCAATGCTGGCAGTAATCCCAACACGATTAGTACTTCCACAGTGAGATGTTAGCAGGGGTCCTCACTTTCCCAGGCAGTTGATACACTTATCATCCACTGCGTCCACTTAAAAGAACAAACAGGTCTGTTAAAGAAACAGCGATACCTTGTTTACCCATTTGCTGTAATTTGTTAGAATGATGGCGTAATAATGAGACGTTTATTGTAACAAATGAAGAGGGTCTTTCCTGTGTGGTGACCGTCATTGTTTCCACATTATGGCAAATTTACCAAGCTGGAAAATATGAGGAAAAATAGCTCACATTTCCTTATATGATTAAGCTAAAAAATCATCAATCATTGTTTTTAGTTCATTAATGTGTGAAGATTTTTGATTCAGATATTTAAAATTGTGACAAAGTTTTTTTTCAGTGTATAGAAACAGAGGTTAGGTATTAAAATGATTTAAAAACCTCCTCCATGAGGTTTAAATGAAAGATACGCGACTTGTCATTCTTTACAGTATAAATGTACTGTACTTATTAAGTCTACAAAGATGTACACACTATGGATTACACAAAATCAAATTTGATCACCATTAAAAAAAACAAATACAAAAAAAACCCAATGTCAATTAGCATTATTGTGATTTTGAAGTTTCTTACCTGCTCCTGAAGGTAACGTCTGTTGTACATTTAAGTTCCTCGTTGACGTTTCAACTCTGGGAGTATTTTTCCAAGCCGCTACGTCTTAACTTTCAGAAACACAAAGGCTGCACTTTTCTCCCAGCACAAAATATTGCTTAACGTCCAATGCATTTCAATCCTTGCACACCTCCTTAGTTTAATATCTTTTTTAAACTCCCCTATCTCATCTTTATATTTCCACCCTCCCCAAATAAGAACGTGACAGAGAATGCCCTCCCTCAGCGGCAAAACCTAAATCTGTCTCTGTCTGAAGCAGTCCATGATGTGGAATTTGTTTTGCTTCCACATGCTGGAGGAACCCCCAGTCTTGCTTCGCATCACCTACCGCGATCACAGGTTTAAAACTTTCAGATGTTGTGGCTCCTCTGCCTCTCTCACATTCCCACCGGCTGCCTCTTGTTCACAGCCTGGGATCAGCTCGCACTCTCTCCCGTCTTGTTCGCTCTCTCACTCTTCCCCTCCCTCCCCTCCGTCTTGCCCGTGAGTCAGACTCTCTACAAAACAGATGAATGTCTTCGTGCTGGCAACGTGCCAGTAGTTCTGGGAGGTAATTTCCCTCAACACAGCCGTCCCACTGTTTATATTTGTCACTTTCTGTTCTCTCCTCCATTCGAAGCAAGCAGTGGTGGGGGATGTAGTGGTGGTGTATGAGGTGAAGCCGTCTGTGTGGTAAGGTGCTTGAAAATTGTACTTGTACCCCATAGCTTTTTTTCATTTCGTCCTCTGTGAGCATACGTTTACAGGCTGAGAAGGTCATTTAAACACAATCCTATTTTCCTCTAGATAATTAAGTTTAGTCTAGTTTATTTAGACCATATTTGTTTTTTCCTTTGATCTCCCTGTCTTAACAAGTCCAAATGTTTTTTCTCTCAGTGTGCACTCATTGTTTTTGTTTTTAAAAGCAGATGCATGGCATTAAAAAAGGGTAGAAATAAGCAATCCCCGGAGTTTACAGTAACCAGATGATGTTGAGTGATTCTTCCTTTCACAAAACAATGTGAGAAATACAGCCAGTAACCCCCTACTTGGGTCTGTGTACCCTTAGGTCTCCTCGTAACAGTGCAGTCCATAGACCAAATGTTTTGGCTGAAACACGCTCCCTAATTCACTTATGGTGCCAAGACCCCCACAAGATATTCTGTCCTGTATTTGCTCCTTTTGCTCACCCTTTTCAAATGGGTTTAGTATCTTCAGTGGTCTTATACTGTAACTAATCAACTAATGTCTGTCAGAAGAAAGCAAGTGCATTTCTCATTTGTGATAGCTGGTGTTAACAACCAGACTTTAAACTGACCCACTGTGATTACTGGGGAAATCTGAGCTCACACAGCCGAACTCTACCGTCTCTTTCTCATTTTCTTTCTCATTTTTTTTTTT